>JAGFBZ010002624.1:0-141953 GCA_018398805.1 Hirundichthys speculiger | reverse complement strand
TTTGTGTTGCATTTTAATGTATGACAAGTGCTATATAGTAAATAAAGTTTGATTTGATTTTATTTGATTAGATGATGAGACGACAGGCATCGATAATACGGTGTACAGACAAAATAATCAATATGAAAGTGTAACATGCAACATTTTTTGTGATAAAATATGAAATTCACTGGCAATATTAGGGATATACTGAACATGCTCTTTAGCCAAAAAAATTAACCTTTTTTTTTAAACTTTAATATTTTGTTACAATTCAAAAGGAAATAGAGGGCTTTACTCTTATGATCCAAGATGTACTTAAAATATTCACATTTATAACAATGAACTCCAAGACTGCAAATATTATGATTAACTGTAGGACAAATTGCAATTATATGAAATTTACAATTTTTGACACAGTCAATTTTTTGTCAAAGCTGCAATTTCGCAATAATCAAATGTACTGCAAAGATCGTGATATTGAATTCAATTTTTGAAATTTGGGATATTTATGGCAAAATGTTGCGATTATATGTCAAAAGCCTTGGATTTACAACACAATTTTTTCTTACAAAGGTTGGCTTTTCATAACATCTGATATCTATGCTTGAATGGTTGTAGAAAAATAACTAATTAAACAAAAGAGTACTGTGGTATGTGGTCAAAATGTTATTACACAGGTACTGAATGAACAACAACAACAACAATAAAATAACAATAATAATAATAATGTAACAAATAATTTTTATTTATAGATGCCTGTCTCTCGAGGTCATCTTACATATAAGAAACATATCTAAATATAAACAGTCAAGATACTCAATGGAGCACTTAAGAAGCGACGTGATTGATTGAAATGATTAAAATGTACTATTCAAGTCTCAAATAATTAACACATAGCAAATAGTCCATTTTGTAATCCACTAAATAAGATGAAAATTTGTAAAATAACACTAAAAAAATTGGAGACAATTAAAAAGGGACACTTGGGGCAGTCAGCATCCAGGCCTGGACAGGAAAAACCGTGACGCTGCTAAACCCAGCCAGGTGGGCAACGGGAACCCTCCAGGTGTCTTTTTGCAGAGTCCAGAGGAAGGACAGTTTGTTCCAGGACAAGATAATCTGCTTTTTTTTTTTTGTCTTCCAATTGTGAATGGTTTCCTTTGCACTGCTTAACATCACTTTCAACTGTTTGTTTTCTTCCGTCTCTTTTCCAGTATCTGGAGAAGTTTGGTGAGTGGAGTTCAGAAGCTTATTGCTCACTGTATTCTTTTTGCGCTGCGTGGTGTGTTTCTTGAAGCCAATATCTCTTCTTCCCTTGATGTAATTTAACTCCGGGACTTTTTTGTTGAACAATAGGGAGTCAATCACTCCCAAAAAAAAAAATAAATCAATTATTAAAAAAAAAGCCCCCACATGGATTACGGTATGTTCAAAAAGCGAGAGGCTGCTTCCTTAACGGTTGGTTCTTGATGTCTGAGGTACCTTCATCCAACCTGAAGACAAAAAAAGAAAAAGAGGGATTAAAAATATGCTTTTTCCAAATTTAACTGAGCAAATTATTTTAAGCCACATTATGGAAACAGAGCAGAGCGCAGATCAAGTGTTGAGGTCACATCACGCTTTATGTCTTGCTGCTGAGCTGTTTAGCTTTGGTGTTAACGGGAAGGTACGACACGCTTATAATACCACTCTGTACCACTAAACCACTAACATGCTGACCAAGCGCATCGTCCCTCTCTGGATCAACGACGAGGAAGTAGACCCGCGTGTTGCTGAGCCTTGGCCACGGCACATTTTTCTTTCTGGTAGACACTTGAATTGGAGTTTGGGGGGGTTAGGTTAGAGTTTACATCAACTGTCAATCTGTCTCAAATTTGATCATCATCCTTGTGATTCCACATGATTTGATTCATCTTTACCTGACTTTCACATGGATGTTCTCTGATCAGCCACGTCCTCTCCACCAAGGTTCTGTGGATCAGCCACAGCCTCTCCACCAAGGTTCTGTGGATCAGCCAATCCTCTCCCACCAAGGTTCGGTGGATCAGCCACGTCCGCTCCACCAAGGTTCTGTGGATCACCCACGTCCTCTAATCAAAGTCTCCAAATGCATTTCTTTCTCTACGAAGCGCCATCGCGTCCGTCAAGTTGTTTGGCGGCAGATTTGAACACGGTTAGCTTTTTCCAAAGTTGCCATGACAATAGCTAAGAAATGTTCAAAACGTAAACTTTTTCAGTGTGACTTTGAGGCGTTGCTGAGCTAACATTCTTTGTTTATTTATTTATGAAATAAAAAAGGAGGCCTTTGTTATTTGATAAACTATTATGCTTTTCTTCTGTCTTTTTTTTATATCAAAATAGTAGCTAATTACGCATTTCCTGAATTATAGAAACATATTACAAGATTAAAAGACATTGTGCTAACAAGTCAACCTTTTCTTGGGAAGAAACATAATGATGATCTTTTTTTTTAAAATCTCAAAACGTAGAAAACATAATAAGGATGTTCCCCTTCTTTTTTTTTTTTTTCTGCTGCAATATGGGTATACCATATAGAAAATACAGTGTTCCAAAGATAAAGTAAAAAGCTGATTAAACACTTCCCTGGATTGCCTTTGCACTGTTACTGAAGGGACAGATGGAAAAAATAAACGGACAGACCACTACACTCAAATCCACCTGACTGACAGTGCACAGTCCATGTTATTATCTAGAATCTGTTGTTTAAGAATTGCAAACTGAAAATACACACATGCAGTTCAAGCGCAAGCTGGCTGCGTGTTCTATTTGGTTTTGGTGTGTACAGACGGTTTAACAAATCATGGTTATAGTTTGAACAGTTCTGTGTATTTAAAATGGTCAGGTCATCTTACCACTACAGGGCCCTGCAAGACCTGCGCAGGGATTAAGAGGTATATAATGGATGGATGGATCTATTACAATATAGATAAGGAATTTGTCAAATAGTCTGATAAATGATTTTTTTTCAAAGCACTCCCCATGAGGGAACAATCTGATCAGTCCAGTTCAGACAGTTCATGCTGTTTTGCTGCATATATTGTTGGCATCGAGGGGATATTTATGAAGCCCAAGATGTACTTTTTGCCTACGGATACACAACACTCACAAAGCACTAAAGGACAGACCATTTTGTGATGAGAAGCTTTGTAAAGAATTTCATGTCTTCTTTATGGCTGCAAACAGATGACCTCCATTTCTTCATTTTTGAGAAGGTGTCTTAAGTAAAGGTTAAGCCATAACTCCAGTGGTCTGAGAAGTTGTTATGAAAGTTAATATATATTAATCCCAGATTTATTTTGTCAGCCAAAAAAGTTGCTTTGTGAACCTGTTCCAGCATATGAAAGTTAGAGTATCTGGGCAGATTAAAATGACAATTGTCATGTGTTGTCATAGACATGCAGCAACACACACCAGCACTAAGTAAAATATTGTAATCCTATTAAACTTCCAACGTGATTGTAGTGAGAAAACATGAATCGGAACGATTTTCTTTTCTTACACAGAATACCATTTTGCACCAAGTGAAACGACAGTGAAGAAGTCATGAAATATTCCATAAGTGTGCAGTTCATTCCGTTTTTCTTAATTTGTAACAACATTGCCATCCGTGGTCAATTATTTTTATTGCCGCTCTTCATTTCAAGCTGTTCAAAGCAAGATTACCCCAGAACAACTGAAATCAAAAACAATGCCTCACTGCTTCCTGTCAATTTGTGACAAATCTCCCAAATTCACCCGCCTGACGCTGTTGCAAAGAAAAAATTATAGCATGCCAAATGAGTTGAAGGCATAGTTTTTACGGTATTGTGCTTTTTCACCAAGTTAACACCTTAGTCTATATTGTATATTAATGTTTGACCTAAAAAAAATTAGCACCAAGATAATCTCATCATCATGACAGGAAGAATAAGGGAAACGGAGACATTACCTGTAAAAAAAATGTTTTAAAAAAATGAGATATTTCAAAGACATTGCTGCCAGGTCAGTTTAATAATAAGAGAAAGATAAAATAATATAATAATAATATAATAATAACAAACAACAATTTTTTATTATTTATATTATTATATTATTACTTTTAAAAAATCAACTCCTTTTCCAACAAATTTTCTTTGTGGCTAGAACAGTTTGTGGAAGAGGAAATCAATAAAGGAATGTGATAGAAGATAGTTGATTTGAAAGTTTGCTGCAGTTCACACATAATGACACTGACATGTTTGCTTCATACATACATTAGGTATGTGATGACATAAATTATCTCTGTGCCCACTTTGTTCTGTTGGAACGTTTGGGCTCTTGAGAAACAAGGACAACTGGAGCAGGTCACCAGAGCAGCAGAAGGCCACACAGAAAGGCACAGCCACACCCTCTTCGTCGATATAGTCCATTTGAAATGTCGATAAACTGCCGATACATTCAATTTCACTTTATACGAAGATTAATAAATGTTTTGTTGTCTTGGATTTTATAGAGGTCAGCTAAGATTAAAAATGGAAGCAAAGAGGAGGGCTCCAGTTTCTTCAAAGGTGGCAGCAAACAACATATCTGTTTAAAATGCTAATTTAAGGTCTGTACTGTAGCCTGGTTAGCACCATATTACAGGGGGACCCTCCTATTATAAATCCGAAGGGACGGGTTTCCTAAACCATAGCTAATTAAGCATTTTCATTACAACACAAGATTTAATAGGATGCCATGTAAAGTGGCTAACCTTATTAAATGCACAAATTGCTTCAGTATAATAAAAAAACTTCTGGGGGGGAAGTCATAATCATTTGTCAAACCAATGTACAACAACCCGTTACAATCTGTTATGGCCAAATCTTTAATTCAAACTCCAAGGCACTACATCGATGTTAAAGGTTTTGTCTGATAAGGAACAATTTTTTCTTGATAATTAAATTCACAGGAACTGAAATTTGAAGTAACACAAATTGGTTATTGCTGAACTCCATACTGTGAACACATGATTATGAAGACTGAAACTAGTATGTATATTTGTATATTTTTTCTGTTAATATAATTTAACAAGAAAAAAACTACAAACAAAAAGAAACAAAGAAATAGTGTGTACATTTAAGCATTAACAAAACAGGTACTAGATGAGTTTCTCTTGTATGAAATGAGCTTTTATACTACCAAACATTTTGATCCAATACACCACAATGAAATCTTTTAAAACATAAACCCCGGAAGATATTTCATCTCTCTTCACTTTCATCCTTCTAAATCACACTTTGTACATTTCTAAGTATACAAAAGCAAGAAAATACACACTGATGAGTCGTGGTGTCTGAACAACATGATCTTTACCTTTTATATAAGTTGAACTATGTTCTTTAATAATTTTAAAGCTTGTGAGAAGTTCACTGGTTTGTTCTGCCTTTATCATGAATGCGGCTTGTGTGGGTGCGTGACAGCACATATACTCTGCGACAGATAAAACGGAGTAAATGTGAACCTGTCACAGAGCGTCTGACTGATTCCACCTTAGCTTAGATAGACGTTGACAAGGCTATAAAAAGCTTTGTTCTCTGATTTTCCTACGGCTCAGGGAAATCCCAGACCGCTCAGATCTGCGTGTGCCTCTTTTTCTTGTAAATAAATATTTTTATGCATTTAAGGTGGCCGCACAGCTTCTTTTCATGCCTGACAACTTCAATACTACACGACGGATCGAGAGAAGAAAAACCCTTAAAGTACATCCTTTGTCCACGTGGAGATCTCAATCTTTTTCTGGCAACATAAACAACATCTTCAATAACCTCACTTTCTACATAGTAAGTAACACATTGGTTTGAATTTGATGATATCCCTTTAACATATGGCTAACCATCATTCCTCAGTCAGAGTTTTTTTTTTAATTTTGCGTCTGCTGATCAAAATTCAGAATTGGCACTGTAATAAATAAAGACTTCAGGTATTTTTCTGTATGTCTGGTGAAATTAATGGTCAGTGGCAGCTACAAGAACCAAATGACTCCTTTTTTCACAAATGTCATATAAAGGAATGTTTCAGGTTGACGTGAAGTGACACGTCTTACCGAAAACAGTCGAAAAGTACGTTTTCGAGTGCAGCCACGTGGTTCTTAAATTGTCTATAAAAGTGTGACAGTCTAGGCAGGTGGAAAGCCCTTCGTCCTCCGGAGGGCTGAGAACACAGGCTGAGCTGAAGGCAGAGCCCCGTCCTTCGAGCAAATGCCACATGGGTTCCACTGTCCAGCCACGTTCCTCACAGTTTCACTTAAAACTGGTGCGTCTTGGTGTTAAGAGAGATTGTAACAAACCCTCCCGACCTCCACCCAACCAGCAGGACACAGTCTGACCTTCCCATCAAAACCTCCAGAAACTCCATGTCTGGCAGATAATGGTTAAGGTCATACCAGATGGTTTATCCCAGATTTTGGAGTTGTTTTGAAGCGTATATCCCCAACATTGAGAGGACAACGCTAAATGCTAAAAGTATCACTGACCTATTGAGTGAGTTAGCTGCTACGAGATGCTGCATCAGAAAAAGGATCAGTTCTCATCCCCTTCCTGTTTTGGTGGGCCGGGCATGTGGCAAGCCCGCTGTAATTATGGATTTCTTGACCACCACTTCATTCAGTTTCATCTTGGCATCCTCGCACATTGGACTGGTTGCTGCACAAAACCAAAGACATTAGCGAGAAATAAAAACATGTGCTATCTGTAACATCATAAGCATAATTTTGAATCAACGTCTACAACAGATCTGTGGTCATGTACATGTGCTGTCCTCAAACTTATAATTAAATGTTATACCAGCGCAGGCTTCTTTTGAACTTGCACTCGAAGCTCATGCAAAATTAACACAGAGGGCTGCTTTAATCTAGCATCAGGCAGATATTTCCAAAGGCATGCACATGAGAGTTTGTCGTACAAGAGTTTTCTGTACGACAAAGTACAAAGCAAAAGATGATTTACTTACGATTCTCCCACTCACTAGAGGAAGAAAGCAAAGACATCATATTGAGCATTAATAGCAAAATAAGAGCGCATCTTCTTATTGTCTCACGATCATTGAAATTGATCTTTCGACTGACTCAAACTGGAGGTGGAGTTTAGCTACATATTGCATCATCTCCAAAAATGTTTGCAAAAGTCACAGTTGCTGTTATGAACATGAGGAGGATAATCTTTGAAAAAAATAGTGGTTTAAATGAAATGCAATGGAACAAAAAAAAACACTAACAAAAACAAAGCAAAACTAGAATAAGTCAGATTGGTTTAGGTAATCCTGCTGAAAACATCGCCTGATGAAAATAAGGTGAGTATACCTATCAAGTTAGGCGCTGGGAGAAAAAATTCAGGGAACTGTTAATCCATTCTCTCATAACATCCAGCCTGAGCTGAATTTACTTACGGTCTCATATTAAACTGTCCTTAACTGCCATGCCTTCTCTCTGCTTGTTCCTTTCGTTGAGCAGTTTATCTTTGGGTCCACGTCATGTGGACGCGATCTGGTGGTGAACCTGCAGCTTTCTCGTTTGTGGCAGAGTGAGATGCCGTGTTCCGGTCATGAATCAACTGAGCCTAAACAAAGAACAGTTAAGTTAGCTTCAACTTTTTTTTCAGCACTGATCATCTTAACTTGTCATTTAGGGATCCGGAGATGAACACCTTTGCTTCATAGGTAATAGAGACATGCACATACGAAACAAAAAAAGTCAGGAGTAATGTACAGTTTTTAAAAGAGCAGTCAAGTGAGGAGAAAGTTAATGGAGATGAACTGATATGCGGGTTTCAGGAAAAGTGTCACATACAGGTGAATTCCTTGTTCTACTTCTGGGATATTTGTATTTTGCCTGGAGGAGTCAGCACTGGGAAGGTTTTGCATATTAATTTGGCAGAGATATCACTAACAACAGTAAAATCTCATCACTTCTCACCTCATTTAAATCAAAAAGCAGAGGAACAATGGTTTTGAAAAGCACAACCAAATTCAAACAAGTTGATCTACACAATATTTACTGTCTGTGGTCTGTTTCCAGGACCCAAAACAAACTGTGGTTCAGCTTTGACAGTAAATAGCTTTGAGCAACAGCAAATGAACTGGAAAAGAACTGCTGCCACTAAGATCATTGTGCCACATTTGAAGCTTATCACTGAAGACTTTGTCCCCCTCTAGTGGCGGCTTTTCATCTCTGAGAGTCTGGCTGGGACACATTCAGGAAGATGACTGAGAGCTCGACATCAGAAGTGAAATTAGGATGAAAAGGAAATGGTCATCATGACCTGGCTGGGACCTGCCAGTGTTATAAAGGTACTGCTAATGATGATAATGATGAAGTATGGAATGATGAATGGGTGGAACGATGGATCACTGTAGCTGGATCACACAAGCTTTTTGGTTGCTACCTCGTCCTCTGGTATGCTCAGTGTGTTAAGAGGTGAGGCACCAACACCAGGCCACTTCTTCCTCTTTATGGAGCCACGTGATACATCTGTGATGCTCTGAATCTGAGCCCGTTGTCCAGTCGCAGCACAGGATTATGGGAAGAGGTCAAAGATTAAAGAAAAAGACTTTTGTTTCTTTTTTTTTTAGGTGGGTAGGGTTGTGTGAGACACTGTGGTTTGTTAGACATTATATTTCATTATATTGCATAAAATATCAGCACAAATACTTCTAATAATTTAGTATTTCATGATCTGGCATCCAGCATACATATATCGTACCTCTCTTTCCCTCTCTGTGCGAGACAACTGCATCTGTTTGAGCATTTGGGATCTCTGCTCCATCACCAGCGTCTTCTCATATGTGAATGCTGAGATATCGCTGTCATGCTAAACAGACAAACAGAACATTGGCCTCAATAGGTAAGAGGTGGTGTTATCAAATCATATACTGTGGTTAAATCTTAATGAGACAAACACACAGACTGCAAGATACAACTGAATAACTGTAAATAATCTCACCATCTCCACCACTTCCACCACTGCATCCAGACGCAGCTGGTAGAGAAACATCTGGAGATCCTTCTTCATCTGGATGGAGTTGTCGTCCATCTGAGCCACCGTGAAATTTGCATGTTTGCACTTCCTCCAACCTAAAAACACTTGTATCAGTATCAGTTTCCTGTGCAGCAGCAGTGCAGCCTGTATGTGATCTCAGTAAATCAGACATCTCAAAGCAGCACTAAGCATCGACTGAATACTCCCACTGAACTGCACTGAATATGAGATGTACAAAACAGTTGAAAAGAAAAATTAAATTTCTAGAACAAGGAAAGACAAGTTATTTACCAATAGTGCTTAAGATTTAAGATAATTCCCTACTAAATCATCTAAAAGTCATGGTGAACTCTAACCTTGTGCTGCATAAGTAGAAAAGGCAGCAACATGAGCAGTCCACCGTCATGTACGATCCACCACACATCAATATTGCCCTCCTTCAGACGCTCTTGGTTGTCGGGGAAATGGTCGATGTTCTTTGCAACCAGCAGAGCCTGTTGTGCTTCTGTCGTCTCTCTCACTGTCTCTGGGGGGAAACGAAACAGAGTAATGTTGGGATGTTTCAGATGTTCCCACGGCAAAGAAATACGTTTGTCATTTCCACTGATAAATGTGTTAAATTCTTTACAAGTCCTTTGTGATTTCTTAATCTTTTTAATTAAGTTTAAAATTGGGTGTAACATGACTTCTGTTACAGATAAGCTCCTAAAAAATAAGGGAACATTTTACCTGTAACACTGAGTAAGTGAGGATAAAGTTGCAAAATCTAGAAAGTCTAGAACACATTAAATCAAACACTCTGATATTGATAAAATAATTACATTTATTTTATTTTATTTTTTTTTACTGTTTATAGGGGGTTGACAATGTAACTGTGCATTTAAAAAAAACTTTAAAAAGTGTGGAAAAGTGATGCCAGGAACACTTGGTATGACAGGTTTGAAGAAAGTTTTTTTTTCTTTTTTACAGATAATAAATCTACAAACTGCCAAGGACTTAATGATATAACAATATATTAACTTATTGTTACGGTTTGTAATAATTAAGAGTTTGACTAGCTGTTATAAATTATAAAACATTAGTTAAAGGTTTAATGAAGTCATTAACTGTAACAAATTCTGGCATTGTATCATCACAAGGGGGTAGCTAATCTTTTTGATGCCTGACATCTGCTGTGATTCATATTCACTCCAGATTGCGCTCTGTAGTTTACCTATGAAGTTTTGCCTCACGGAGGAGTCCCGCGCTTGTGTCCAGCCAGTTGGCCAGGCCATCAGGACGGCATTGTGTTTCATTCCCCCCAGTCCTGCAGACTGGATCAATATGGAGAAACCATCTCGCAGGTTGGATGACACCACCACATGAGAGAAACCTTTAGTCCGCTCAGCGCTCATGGCTGCTTTCAAGCTCTGCAGGTGTAGAATAAAAAAGGAAAAAAAAGTACTTTCAGCCACTGAATTTGCACAGAGAATCTGTGATTGTGATAGGCAGAGTGCTGCTACAGCTATCTAATAATATCATATCAAAGCATCACATCTTTTCAAGCATGGATGCTGTCCTATCATTAGTTTTTACTCTCTAAAAATAAATATAGGTGTCAGGGTTAGCAGGAGAAAGACCCAAATACAGGACATCAGAAAGGCAGTTATTTAACCTATTTAATCTTTTATCAAACAAAAGGTGGTGCTGCAACAGAAAATCCATAAGAAAGCAAAAATCCAAGGAAACTAAATTAAGGGGAGGCAAAAACAACATAATGACAGGAAGGAAGGGCTAAAAGACTGAAAGACAGGACAACATATTATAATGAGACACAGGTGTTGGCAAATGCAACAGGGGAAAATGAGGAAGCTACAGCAGAGAAAGGGCTGTCAAAATAAAACAGGAAATAAAGCTGAACACAAACGAGTCCAGACCTTCCTCCTGAGCATCCAGGAAGTTGCTGTGTTATTAAATACAGAGTGCTCAATAGCTGTTGCCAAGGACAACAAAACTGACCACATTTACTGTTCTGTCTACAGATTGTTTACATTGTCATTAAGGTGGTGTTGTCTTCAGGCAATGCTCATATGATATACTCTTAAAGAGTCAGCAAAGAACACGTAGCAGCCCAGAGAAGATATCATGAAGTGAGCTGATGCAACTGTCATCGTTTCCAAGTGGGTTTGGGTTTGTCCATCCAAGTTAGACAACAAAAGGGTCTCATAGTGGATCTACCTCTTATTTGACTGTTATGTTTTTCTGTGTTTGTTATTTGTTTGCTTTTGAATTTTGAAATGACCTTCATATTACTTCTGTAATTTATGTAGCTGAAAGCACAATTAAACACAGTAGACATGATGACGACTTTACAATAATAAAATAATTATCGATGGAAAGTGGTCACATTTAACATTTGGTGAGATCTGGCACACGTGAACAGATTAACAAACCTGCTCTCCAGTCTTGGCATCCTTATTGCGGGTCATGTATGTGCCCTCCAGGACTGAACCGACGATGGTCAGCCCCTTCCCTGCTTTGAGCTGCGTGGTGAAGGACAGGAGACGAGGATGCTCCACTGCCAGGTCTGAGTCCAGCTTGCATAACACCAACAGCTGTGGCCTGAACACAGATGATGTTTGTTTGATAAAACATAAATTCATCTCTAACCTTTAAGTTTTGTACTATCTGTATAAAAGTGACCATTTAATTGACATATCTGAAAACATATCAAAAGACAGGCTGACTAGTAATGAAAGCAAGTCTGAAATTTATACCTTAACTGTTTAACACTATAAAGCCTGACATGTAATAGACAGAGAATTTGAACATTTTGAATTTCACATGTTATATAAGATTCATAATTTTTTTTTTGTTTGTTTAGATTATGTGAGTGGTTCAGAGATCTTAGAAATTCATGTATCAAATATGACACATGTGGTATTACTAGGCTGTTTTAGAAACCAACTGAATATAAAAATGTGGGTTGAGTGTCAAAAGCTCAGTGCAGGGTGGAGAACACACTCACCGCCAGTTTTTGGTGTGCAGTGGTGCCTCCTCCAGGCGGTTGAGAGCATAGCGTGCTGCGTTTAAGGACAGACCTCGGATCCCGTCACCCCATTCCTTCACAGCACTGGATCAAAGTTTTTCCATACAAAACATTTAATTTCTTTCTCCAGACTTCAGGGCATCAATTTTACACCACAGTGTTTACTTATGCTAAGATAATACCAGAAAAAGAATATTTACAGAAATTTTGAAATTGTCTCTCATCCTCAACCTCCTAAACTCACCCTCTGTACTCAATGTATTTGTAGATACAGCCAGCTATGACGATGGCAACCAGAGCGTAGTACCAGGATGAGACAAACATGAGGGAGAGGCAGTATTTGGCTGTATTTGATAAAGATGAGTTCGACCAACTCAATTAAATCATATTATAAGAGGTACTTAGTTTGAGTTGGGGCTACATAAATTTAAGGGATGGAAATCCTGCCCAAAATCTATTTGTGTTCATCCAATGAGTTCTTTTTTTCAGTGTACAAAGAAACATTGATCTGTGAGATAGGAGCTGAACCACTTAAGAACAGTACCAGAGAGGCCCACCAGGTTTCTGAGTGTTTAATAAAATGTGATGGTCTACTGTATCAAAGGCACCTGATTTTTTTTACTCTTAGTTCTTTGATTCTACTGTTCTTAATCTAATTGATTTTGATGATTTAATTTAAGTCTTAAATTTATTTTAAGTCTTTGTGCATTTTATTATCATTAAATTTGTACATTTTATTTTCAAATTCTAAACTTTTAAATTTTCAAATTTTATACATTACATTTTATTATTCTTTTAGTTCAGCTCCAGTGTTTCCTCATGGGGGTCCAGCCACACTGGGAGTTGTGTCTGGTCTGCCTGCGGGGGCGTCGTCTTGGAGATCCCTCAGGCCTGGAGGACTGGGAAGGGGGGGCACTTTGAAGCACTTTGTGTTGCATTTTTAATGTATGAAAAGTGCTATATAGTAAATAAAGTTTGATTTGATTTGATTTGATTAGATGATGAAAGACAGACAGGCATCGATAATATGGTGTACAGACAAGAATAATCAATATGAAAGTGTAACATGCAACATTTTTTGTGATAAAATATTAATTCACTGGCAATATTATGGGATATACTGAACGTGCTCTTTAGCCAAAATAAATGTAACCTTTTTTTTTAAACTTTACTATTTTGTTACAATTCAAAAAGGGAAATAGAGGGCTTTACTCTTATGATCCAAGATGTACTTAAAATATTCACATTTATAACATCAAGACATCCAAGACTGATAAAATATTATGATATTAACTCTAGGACACAAAGTTGCGATTATATGAAATTTAGAATTTTATGACACAGTCTTAATTTTTTTGTCAATAGCTGCAATTTCGCAATAATCAATATTGTACTGCAAAGACTCGTGATATTGAATTACAATTTTGTGAAATTTGGGATATTTATGGCTAAATGTTGCGATTATATGTCAAAAGCCTTTGGATTTACAACACAATGTTGCTTTCTTACAAAAAGGTTGAGCTTTTCATAAACATCTGATATCTATGCTTGAACGGTTGTAGAAAAATAACTAATTAAAACAAAGAGTACTGTTGGTATGTGTCAAAATGTTATTACACCGGTACTGAATGAACAACAACAACAACAACAACAATAATAATAACAACAATAATAATAATAATGTACAATAATTTTTATTTATAGATGCCTGTGTCTCGAGGTCATCTTACATATAAGAAACATATCTAAAATATAAACAGTCAAGATACTCAAAAATGGAGCACTTAAGAAGAGACAGGTGATTGATTGAAATGATTAAAATGTACTATTCAAGTCTCAGTGAAAAATTAAACACCATAGCAAATAGTCCATTTTGTAATACAACTAAATAAGATGAAATAATTGTAAAATAAACACTAAAAATATTTGGAGACAATTAAAAAGGGAACACATGGGGGCAGTAGCAGCATCCAGGCACCCTGGACAGGAAAAAGCAGCGTGACGCATGCTCAACCCAGCCAGGTGGGCAACGTGAACACTCCAGTGTGTCTTTGTTGCAGAGAGTCCAGAGGAAGGACAGTTTGTTCCAGGACAAGACTGAATGCTGCTTTTTGTTTTTTTTCTTCCAATTGTGAAATGGTTTCCTTTGCACTGCTTAACAGCACTTTCAACCTGTTGTTTTCTTCCGTCTCAGTTTCCAGTAGTCTGGAGAAGTTTTGGTGAGTGGAGTTCAGAAGCTGTATTAGCTCACTGTATTCTTTTGTAGCTGCGTGGTGGGTGTTTCTTTGCAGCCAATATCTCTTCTTCCCTCTGATGTATTTAATTTAACTCCGGGACTTTTTTGTTGAACAATGAGGAAGTCAATCACTCCCAAAAAAAAAATGAATAAATCAATATCAAAATGAAAGAAAGCCCCAACATGGATTGCAGTATGTTCAAAAAGCAAGAGGCTGCTTCCTCTACGGTTGGCTCTTGACTGTCTGAGGTACCTTCATCCAACCTGAAGACAAAAAAGAAAAAGAGGGATTAAAACATATTGCATTTCTGAATCCAAATTTAACTGAGCAAATTCAATTTTTTTCTATTTTTAAGTCCACAATTTATGGAAACAGAGCAGAGCGCAGATCAAGTGTTGAAGGTCAACATCACTGCTTTATGTCTTGCTGCTGAGCTGCTTTAGCTTTGGTGTTAACGCGGAAGGTACGACACGTCTTATAATACCACTCTGTACCACTAAACCACTAAACATGCTGACCAAGCGCATCGATCCATCTTCTGGATCGAAGCCGATGAGGAAGTAGACCCGCGTGTTGCTGAGCCTTGGCCCAACGGCACATTTTTCTTTCTGGTAGACACTTGAAATGTGGATGTTTGGGGGGGTTACGGTTAGAGTTTACAACTGTCAATCTGTCTCAAATTTGAATTCAACTTGTAACTTTCTCGCAAACATTTACTTACCCAACAAACCCAACAAATTACAAATATGCAATGGCCTATTCATCTTGAAGTCCAAATATGAAAAGAAACTGACATAACTCTGATTCCAGCCATGAGAGGTTGCACGGTTGATTTCATCTTTACCTGATTTTCACATGGATGGTCTCTGGATCAGCCACGTCCTCTCCACCAAGGTTCTCTGGATCAGCCACAGCCTCTCCACCAAGGTTCTGTGGATCAGCCATGTCTCTCCACCAAGGTTCTGTGGATCAGCCACGTCCTCTCCACCAAGGTTCTGTGGATCAGCCACAGCCTCTCCACCAAGGTTCTGTGGATCAGCCAGGTCCTCTCCACCAAGGTTCTGTGGATCAGCCACGTCCTCTCCACCACCGAGGTTCTGTGGATCAGCCACGTCCTCTCCACCAAGGTTCTGTGAATCAGCCATGTCCTCTCCACCAAGGTTCTCTGGATCAGCCACGTCCTCTCCACCAAGGTTCTGTGGATCAGCCACGTCCTCTCCACCAAGGTTCTGTGGATCAGCCACGTCCTCTCCACCAAGGTTCTGTGGATCACCCACGTCCTCTCCATCAAAGTTCTCCAAATGCATTTCTTTCTCTACGAAGCTCGCCATCGCGTCCGTCAAGTTGTTTTGTGCGGCAGATTTGAACACGGTTAGCTTTCAATCAAGGTTGCCATGACAATAGCTAAGAAAACGTTCAAACGTAAACTTTTCAGTTTGTGACTTTGAGGCGTTGCTGAACTTTAACATTCCATTTTTATTTATTTATTTATGAAATAACAAAGGCAGGCCTTTTGTTATTTGATAAACTATTATGCTTTTCTTCTGTCTTTTTTTTATATCAAAATAGTAGCTAAATTAACTGCATTTCACTGAATTATGGAAACATATTTACATGATTAAAAAGACATTTCTGCTAACAATTCAACCTTTCTTGGGAAGAAACAATAATGATGATGTTTTTTTTTTTAATCATAAAAATGTAGAAACGTAATACAGGCATGTTTCCTTCTTCTTTTTTTTTTTTTCGGCTGCAATATGGGTATACCATATAGAAAATACAAGTGTTCCAAAGATAAAGTACAAAAAGCTGATTAAACACTTCCCTTGGATTGCCTTTGCACTGTTACTGAAGGGACAGATGGAAAAAATAAAGGGACAGACCAACTGCAAATAGACTCAAATCCACCTAAAGGGACTGAGCCCCAGTGACACAAGCAGTCATGTTATTATCTGAGAATCTGTTGTGTTACTCAGAATTGCAAACTGAAAATACACACATGCAGTTTTCAAGCGCACAGCTGGCTGCGTGTGTCTTATTTGTGTTTATGGTGTGTACAGACGGCTAACAAAATCATGGTTATAGTTTGCAACAGTTCTGTTGTATTTAAAAATAGGGTCAGGTCATCTTACCACTACAGGGCCCTGCAATGGACCCTGCGCAGGAGTAAGCAGGTATAGATAATGGATGGATGGATCTATTACAATTATAGATAAGGAATTTGTCAAATAGTCTGATTAAATTGGATTTTTCTTTCAAAGCACCCCCCATAGAGGGAACAATCTGATCAGTCCCAGTTCAGACAGTTCATGCTGTTTGCTGCATAAATATATGTTGTCCGTGCGAGGGGAATATTTATGAAGCCCAAGATGTACTTTGTTGCCTGACGGATACACAACACTCAGAAAGCACTAAAGGACAGACCAGCATTTTGTGATGAGAAGCTTGTAAAGAATTTCATGTCTTCTTTATGGCTGCAAACAGATGACCTCCATTTCTTTCAGTTTTTGAGAAAGGTGTCTTAAGTAAAAGGTTAAAGCCATAACTCCAGTGCTCTGGAGAAGGCTGTTCATGAAAGTTAATATATATTAATCCCAGTATATTTATTTTTGTCAGCCATAAAAAGTTGCTTTGTGAAATATATATGCATATATGAAAGTTAGAGTATCTGTGCAGAGTAAAATGAGCACAGTTGTCATGTGTTGTCATCAGACATGCAGCAACACAGCACCAGCACTAAGTAAAATATTGTAATCCTATTAAACTGTCAAACGTGATTGTAGTGATATAAACATGAATCGGAACGATTTTCTTTTCTTACACAGAATACACATTTATGGCATCAAGTGAAACGACAGTAAAGAATGTCATGAAATAATTACCATAAGTGTGCAGTTCATTCCGTTTTTCTTAAATTTGTAACAACATTGCCATCCTGTGGTCAATTATTTTTATTGCCGCTTCTTCATTTCAAGCTGTTTCTAAAGCAAGATTACCCACAGTAACAACTGAAATCAAAAATCAATAGCCTCACTGCATTCCTGTCAAATTGTTGACAATATCCTCCCAAATTCACCCGCCTGGACGCTGTTGACATAGAAAACAAGTCATAGCATGCCAAATGAGTTGAAGGCATAGTTTTACGGTATTGTGCTTTTTCACAAAGTTAACACCTTAGTCTATATTGTATATTAATGTTTCATTTAAAAAAAAATGTAGCACCAAGAATAATCATCGTCATCATCATGACAGGAAGAATAAGAGTTAAACGGAGACATTTACCTGCAAATAAAAAATGTTTTAAAAAATTGAGATATTTCAAAGACATTGCTGCCAGGTCATGTTATAATAATAATGAGAAAGATAAGAATAATAATGCTAATAATAATTATAATAATAATAACAACAACAATCATTATTATTATTATTATTATTATTATTTATATTATTACTTAAAAAAATTAACTCCTAATTTCCAACAAATTTTCTTTGTGGCTGAGGAACAGTTTGGTGGAAAGGAGGAAATCAATAAAAGGAATGATGACTAGAAGATAGTTTGATTTGAAAGTTTGCTGCAGCTTCACACATAATGACACTGACATGTTGTGCTTCATACATACATTAGGTATGTGATGACATAAAGTTAATGAGTCTACTGTGCCCACTTTGTTCTGCTGGACGTTTGGGCTCTTGAGAAACAGAGGACACGGTGAGCAGGTCACCAGAGCAGCAGAAGGCCACACAGAAAGGCACAGCCACACACTCTCTTAGTCTATATAGTCCATTTGAAAATGTCGATAAACTGCCGATACAGTCAATTTCACTTTTATACAAGAAGGTTAATAAATTGTTTTGTTGTCTTGGATTTATAGAGGTCAGCAGCTAAAGATTAAAAATGAGGAAAGCAAAGAGGAGGAAGCTTACAGATTTCTTCAAAAGGTGGGCAGCAAACAACATATCTGTTAAAATGTTAATTTAAGGTACTGTACTGGTAGCCTGGTTAGCACCATATTACAGGTCTGGGGACCCTCCTATTCTAAATCCCGTTAGGGAGTGTGGTTTACCTAAACCATAGCTAATTAATGCATTTTCATTCACAAGTGACAAGATTTGATATGATATTGCTCAACCTACATCTGTAAAGTCAGCTTACAACTTATTAAAATGCACCAGAATTCAGCAAATAACATGTATGATAATAAAAAACTTCTGGGGGAGGACCCCCAGACTCCCCACTAATCGTTTCCTTCAAACCAATGTACAACAACCCGTACAATCTGTTACATTGGCCAAACAATCTACATTCAAAACTGCCATAATGTGTAGGGGGGCACTACATCGATGTTAAATAGGAAGTTGTCTGAGTCCAAGGAACCAGTTTCTGTAATTATTTTCTTCTGATAATGGTAAATTCACAGGAACTGAAAATGTATGAAGTAACACAAATCACGTTATTGCTAGAACTCCAATACATGTGAACACATGGATTATGAAGACTGATAAACTTAGTATTGTATATATTGTATATTTTTTCTGTTTAATATAATTTAACAAGAAGAGAAAACTTACAAACAAAAAGAAACAAAGAAATAGTGTGTACATTTAAGCATTAACAAGGACAAGGTACTAGATGAGTTTCTCTTGTATGAAATGAGCTTTTATACTTACCAAACATTTTGATCCAATACACCACAATGAAATCTTTTAAAACACATAACCCCAGGAAGAGTAGTTCATCTCTCTTCACTGTCATCCTTCTAAATCACACTTTGTACAGTTTCTAAGTAATACGAAAAGCAAGAAAAGTCACAGTGTTGATGAGTCTGTGTGGTGTCTGAACAACATGATCTTTACCTTTTATATAAGTTTAACTATGTTCTTTAATCATTTTAAAGCTTGTGAGAAGTTCACTGAGTTTCGTTTCATGCCTTTATCATGAATGCGGCTTGTGTGGGTGCGTGACAGCACAGTATTACTCTGCGACAGAAAAGCAACTGGAGTAAATGTGAAACCTGTCACAGAGCGTCTGTCTGATTCCACCTGTATAGCTTAGATAGACGTTGACCAAGGCTATAAAAAGCTTGTTCTCCGATTTTCTCTTACCGGCTCAGGGAAATCCCAGACCGCTGCAGCAGTCTGTCGATGCGCCTCTTTTTCTTGTAAATAAATATCTTTATGCATTTAAAAGTTGGCCTCGGAGCAGCTTCATTTTCATGCCCTGACACTTCAACACTACACGACGAGATCGAGAGAAGAAAAACCTTAAAGTCACATCCTTTGTCACCGTGGAGATCTACATCTTTTTCTGGCAATATAAACAACACTCACATTTCTACATAGTACAGTAACACATTGGTTTGAATTTGATGATATTCCTTATAACATATGGCTAACCATCATTCCTCAGTCAGAGTTTTTTTTTTAATTTGCAGTCTGTTGATCAAAATTTCAGAATTGGCACTGTAATAAATAAAGACTTCAGGTCACTTTGTCTGTATGTCTTGGTGAAATGAATGGTCAGTGGCAGCTACAAGAACAAATGACTCCTTTTTCAACAAATGTCATATAAAGGAATGTTTCAGGTTGACGTGAAGTGACACGTCTTACCGAAAACGGTGCGGAAAGTACGTTTTTCGAGTGCAGCCACGTGGTTCTTAAATTGTGATATAAAAGTGTGACAGTCTAGGCAGGTGGAAAGCCCTTCGTCCTCCCAGGAGGGCTGCAGAACACAGGCTGAGCTGCAGGCATAGCCCCCGTCCTTCAGAGCAAATGCCACATGGGTTTCCACTGTCCAGCCACGTTTCCTCACAGTTTCACTTAAAACAACTGGTGCGTCTTGGTGTTAAGAGTAGATTGTAACAACCTCCCGACCTCCACCACGAACCAGCAGGACACAGTCTAGACCTTCCATCAAAACCTCCAGAAACTCCATGTCTGGCAGATAACGGTTAAGGTCATACCAGATGGTTTATCCAGATTTTGGAGTTTGTTTTGAAAGGTATATTCCCAACATTTGATGAGTGACAACAGACTAAAATGACTAAAAGTATCACTGACCTATTGAGTGAGAGTTAGCTGCTTAACAGAGATGCTGCATCAGAAAAAGGATACAGTTCTCATCCCCTTTCCTGTTCTTGGGTGGGCCTGGCATGTTGAGCAAGACCAGCTGTGAATTATGGGATTTCTTGACCACCACTTCATTCAGTTTCACTGCTGTGTGCATCCTCCTCACATTGGACTGGTTGCTGCACAAAACCAAAGACATTAACGAGAAATAAAACACTGTGCTATCTGTCAACAATCATTTAAGCATAATATTTTGAATCAAACGTCTACAACAGGAATCTGATGGTCATGTACATGGATGCTGATCCATCAAACTTATAATTATAATGTATAATACCAGCGCAGGCTTCTTTATGATCTTGCACTTGAAGCTCATGCAAAATTGAACTACAGAGGGCTGCTTTAAATCTAGCATGCAGGCAGATTATTTCCAAAGGCATGCACATGAGAGTTTGTCGTACGAGAGTTTCTGTACGACAAAGTACAAAGCAAAAGATAGATTTACTTACAGATTCTCCCACTCACTAGAGGAAGAAAGCAAAAGACATCATATTGAGCATTAACAGCAAAATAAGAGCTGCATTTTCTTATTGTCTCACGATCATTGCAAATTGATCTTTTGACTGACTCAAACTGGAGGGGGAGTTCTAGCTAACATATTGCATCATCTTCCAAAAATGTTTGCAAAAGGCACGGTTGCTGTTATGAACATAAGGAGGATAATCTTTGAAAAAAATAGTGGTTTAAATTAAATGCAATTGGAACAAAAAAAAAACACTAACAAAAACAAAGCAAAACTAGAATAAGTCAGATTGGTTTTAGGTTATCCTGCTGAAAACATCGCCTGATGAAAATAAGGTGAGTTTACCTATCAAGTTAGGCACTGGGAGAAAAAATTCAGGGACTGTTAATCCATTCTCTTCATAACATCCAGCCGAGCTGAATTTACTTACGGTCTCATATTAAACATGTCCTTAACTGCCATGCCTTCTCTCTGCTTGTTCCTTTCGTTGAGCAGTTTATCTTTGGTCCACGTCATGTGGACGCGATCTGGTGGTGAACCTGCAGCTTTCTCGTTTGTGGCAGAGTGAGATGCCGTGTTCCGGTCATGAATCAACTGAGCCTAAACAAAGAACCAGTTAAGTTAGCTGTCAACTTTTTTTTCAGCACTGATCATCTTAACTTGTCATTTAGGAGATCCAGAGATGAACACCTTTGCTTCATAGGTAATAGAGACATGCACATACGAAGACAAAAAAAAGTCAGGAGTGAATGTACAGTTTTTAAAAAGAGCAGTCAAGTGAGGAGAAAGTTAATGGAGATGAACTGATATGCGGGTTCAGGAAAAGTGTCACATACAGGTGAATTCCTTGTTCTACTTCAGGGATATGTGATATTTAAATTTTTATTTGTATTTTGCCCGGAGGAGTCACCACTGGGAAGGTTTTGCATATCAATTTGGCAGAGATATCACTAACAACAGTAAAATCTCATCACTTCTAACCTCATTAAATCAAAAAGCAGAGGAACAATGGGTTTGAAAAGCACAACCAAATTCAAAAAAGTTGATCTACACAATATTTACTCTCTGTGGTCTGTTTCCAGGACCCAAAACAAAATGTGGTTCAGCTTTGACAGTAAATAGTTTTGAGCAACAGCAAATGAACTGGAAAAGAACTGCTGCCACTAAGATTCTTGTGCCACATTTGAAGCTTCTCACTGAAGACTTTGTCCCCCTCTAGTGGCAGCTTTTCATCTCTGAGAGTCTGGCTGGGACACATTCAGGAAGATGACTGAGAGCTCAACATCAGAAGTGAAATTAGGATGAAAGGGAAATGGTCATCATGACCTGGCTGGGACCTGCACCTGAGCACAGCCTCTGATGAGAGTGTTATCAAGGCACTGCTAATGATGATAATGATGAAGCATGGAATGATGAATGGGTGGAACGATGGATCACTGTAGCTGGATCACACAAGCTTTTTGGTTGCTACCTCGTCCTCTGGTATGCTCAGTGTGTTAAGAGGTGAGGCACCAACACCAGGCCACTTCTTCCTCTTTATGGAGCCACGTGATACATCTGTGATGCTCTGAATCTGAGCCCGTTGTCCAGTCGCAGTGCAGGATTATGGGAAGAGGTCAAAGATTAAAGAAAAAGACTTTTGTTTCTCTTTTTTTTTAGGTGGGTAGGGTTGTGTGAGACACTGTGGTTTGTTAGACATTATATTTTATAATATTGCATAAAATATCAGCACAAATACTTCTAATAATTTAGTATTTCATGATCTGGCATCCAGCATACATATATCGTACCTCTCTTTCCCTCTCTGTGCGAGACAACTGCATCTGTTTGAGCATTTGGGATCTCTGCTCCATCACCAGTGTCTTCTCATATGTGAATGCTGAGATATCGCTGTCATGCTAAACAGACAAACAGAACATTGGCCTCAATAGGTAAGAGGAGGTGTTATCAAATCATATGCTGTGGTTAAATCTTAATGAGACAAACACACAGGCTGCAAGATACAACTGAAAAACTGTAAATAATCTCACCATCTCCACCACTTCCACCACTGCATCCAGACGCAGCTGGTAGAGAAACATCTGGAGATCCTTCTTCATCTGGATGGAGTTGTCGTCCATCTGAGCCACCGTGAAAATTCGCATGTTGCACTTCCTCCATACCTAAAAACACTTGTATCAGTATCAGTTTCCTGTGCAGCAGCAGTGCAGCCTGTATGTGATCTCAGTAAATCAGCCATCTCAAAGCAGCACTAAGCATCGACTGAATACTCCCACTGAACTGCACTGAATATGAGGTGTGCAAAACAGTTGAAAAGAAAAGATCAATTTCTAGAACAAGGAAAGACAAGTTATTTACCAATCGTGCTTAAGATTTAAGATAATTCCCTACTAAATCATCTAAAAGTCATGGTGAACTCTAACCTTGTGCTGCATAAGTAGAAAAGGCAGCAACATGAGCAGTCCACCGTCATGTACGATCCACCACACATCAATATTGCCCTCCTTCAGACGCTCTTGGTTGTCGGGGAAATGGTCGATGTTCTTTGCAACCAGCAGAGCCTGTTGTGCTTCTGTCGTTTCTCTCACTGTCTCTGGGGGGAAACAAAACAGAGTAATGTTGGGATGTTTCAGATGTTCCCACGGCAAAGAAATACGTTTCGTCATTTCCACGGATAAAGGTGTTAAATTCTTTACAAGTCCTTTGTGATTTCTTAATCTCTTTAATTTAGTTTAAAATTGGGCGTAACATGACTTTTTTTTCAGGTAAGCTCCTAAAAAAATAAGGGAACATTTTACCTGTAACACTGAGTAAATAAAGATTAAAGTGGCAAAATCTAGAAAAGTCTAGAACACATTAGATCAAAAACTATTGACATTGATAAAATATGTAAATTTATTTATTTATTTATTTTACTGTTTATAGGGGGTTGATATTGAATAATTTTATAAGTGGTAAAAGGAAATTTACTAATGCTCCGTACATTGTAACTGTACATTAAAAAAAAACTTTCAAAAGTGTGGAAAAGTGATGCCAGGAACACTTGGAATGACAGGTTTCAAGAGTTATTTTTTACAGATAATAAACCTACAAACAGCCAAGGACTTAATGATATAACAATATATTAACTTATTGTTATGGTTTGTAATAATTAAGAGTTTGACTAGCTGTTATAAATTATAAGACATTAGTTAAAGGTTTATTTAGTCATTAATTGTAACAAATTCTGGCATTGTATCCAGGGCTTGACACTGACACCGGCCAAATGCTGGTAAAATTTGTCTGTGGCTAGTAACAATTTCTGTCTCACAAGCAACTTTAGCTGGTAACTTATTCTTTGATATGACACATCACAATAGTTGTTCCAATTGTTTGTATTTAAAATATAAATGCAAGAATATTGTGAAGAAGAAAAAAACTGACAGCAAAACTGTGGCTAGCATAAAGACTAAATGGCTAATGACTGAGGAAAAACACTAGCCACAGTGGCTGGTGAGCAAAAAAGTTTGCGTCAAGCCCTGATTGTGTCACAACGGGGCAGCTAATCTTTTTGATGCCTGACATCTGCTGTGATTCATATTCACTCCAGATTGCGCTCTGTAGTTTACCTATGAAGTTTTGCCTCACGGAGGAGTCCCGCGCTTGTGTCCAGCCAGTTGGCCAGGCCATCAGGACGGCATTGTGTTTCATTCCCCCCAGTCCTGCAGACTGGATCAATATGGAGAAACCATCTCGCAGGTTGGATGACACCACCACATGAGAGAAACCTTTAGTCCGCTCAGCGCTCATGGCTGCTTTCAAGCTCTGCAGGTGTAGAATAAAAGAGGAAAAAAAAGAAGTTTCAGCCACTGAATTTGCACAGAGAATCTGTGATTGTGATAGGCAGCTACAGAGTGCTGCTACAGCTATCTAATAATATCATATTAAAGCATCACATCTTTTCAAGCATGGATGCTGTCCTATCATTAGTTTTTACTCTCTAAAAATAAATATAGGTGTCAGGGTTAGCAGGAGAAAGACCCAAATACAGGACATCAGGAAGGCAGTTATTTAACACAATGTCCTTTTATTGAACAAAAGGTGGTGCTGCAACAGAAAATCCATAAGAAAGCAAAAATCCAAGGAAACTAAATTAAGGGGAGGCAAAAACAACATAATGACAGGAAGGAAGGGCTAAAAGACTGAAAGACAGGACAACATATACACACTCTCAAACACAGCGTTATAATGAGACACAGGTGTTGGCAAATGCAACAGGGGAGAATGAGGAAGCTACAGCAGAGAAAGGGCTGTCAAAATAAAACAGGAAATAAAGCTGAACACAAACGAGTCCAGACCTTCCTCCTGAGCATCCAGGAAGTTGCTGTGTTATTAAATGCAGAGTGCTCAATAGCTGATGCCAAGAACAACAAAACTGAACACATTTACTGTTCTGTCTACAGATTGTTTACATTGTCATGAAGGTGGTGTTGTCTTCAGGCAATGCTCATATGATATACACTTAAAGAGTCAGCAAAGAACACGTAGCAGCCCAGAGAAGTATATCATGAAGTGAATTAATGCAACTGTCATCGTTTCCAAGTGGTTTGGGTTTGTCCATCTAAGTTAGACAACAAAAGGGTCTCATAGTGGATCTACCTCTTATTTGACTGTTATGTTTTTCTGTGTTTGTTATGTGTTTGCTTTTGAATTTTGAAATGACCTTTATATTACTTCTGTAATTATGTAGCTGAAAGCACAATTAAACACAGCAGACATGAAGACTTTACAATAATAAAATAATTATCGATGGAAAGTGGTCACATTTAACATTTGGTGAGATCGGGCACACGTGAACAGATTAACAAACCTGCTCTCCAGTCTTGGCATCCTTATTGCGGGTCATGTATGTGCCCTCCAGGACTGAACCGACGATGGTCAGCCCCTTCCCTGCTTTGAGCTGCGTGGTGAAGGACAGGAGACGAGGATGCTTCACTGCCAGGTCTGAGTCCAGCTTGCATAACACCAACAGCTGTGGCCTGAACACAGAGGATGTTTGTTTAATAAAACCTAAATTCATCTCCAACCTTTAAGTTTTGTACTATCTGTATAAAAGTGACCATTTAATTGACTTATCTGAAAACATATCAAAAGTCAGGCTGACTAGTAATGAAAGGAAGTCTGAAATTTATACCTGAACTGTTTAACACTGTAAAGCCTGACATGTAATAGACAGAGAATTTGAACATTTTGAATTTCACATGTTGTATAAGATTCAGCATTTTTTTTTTTTTTTGGTTTAGATTATTGTGAGTGGTTCAGAGATCTTAGAAATCCATGTATCAAATATGACACATGTGGTATTACTAGGCTGTTTTAGAATATAAAAAATGTGGGTTGAGTGTCAAAAGCTCAGTGCAGGGTGGAGAACACACTCACCGCCAGTTTTTGGTGTGCAGTGGTGCTTCCTCCAGGCGGTTGAGAGCATAGCGTGCTGCGTTTAAGGACAGACCTCGGATCCCGTCACCCCATTCCTTCACAGCACTGGATCAAAGTTTTTCCATTCAAAACATTTCTTCACTTCAGGGCATCAATTTTACACCACAGTGTTTACTTATGCCTAGATAATACCAGAAAAAGAATATTTACAGAAATTTTGAAATTGTCTCTCATCCTCAACCTCCTAAACTCACCCTCTGTACTCAATGTATTTGTAGATACAGCCAGCTATGACGATGGCAACCAGAGCGTAGTACCAGGATGAGACAAACATGAGGGAGAGGCAGAGGCTCATCCCCAAGAAGGATAAGGTCCTGCAGGAAACAAACATATGCTTGTTAGTACGGAGACCTACAAATGTTAATGAAATACTTTTGTTGCAGTTATTTAGGATTGCTCTCACCAGTGATAAAACTTAAAGCGAGGCCTCCAGTTGGGGGTACGCAGCAAGGTCTGAACGGCACAGGCCAAGTTGACAAAGAGATAGCACATCAGGAAAAACCTGAGCAGACAAGCAATGCAGATTGTAAGACGTAAAAATGTAGAAAGAAAAGGAACAGACAGACCATGTGAAATGATATCACAATACACACATGGAGAGGATGGGGGCTACGTTATCCAGTGAAGCGATGAGGATTCCTATCTCACAGATCCCAACCGTCAGCAAAAGAGCCCAAGTGGGCTCACCGTTAGCCTTCCCATGACCAAAGACCTGAGAAAAGCAAAAATACAGACAGAGATCCCATGTAGTACTCAGTTAAAGGGAAGACAAGGTACGTGTGTGTGTGTGTGTGTGCGGATTATAACTGCAGAACCTTCAGTTATCAGCCTCCATTCTTGTGGATCCTAGTTAGCGTTAGTGAAGCAGGCACCCTCTCTAACTTTAGGATTAGGATTAAATTTTTGTTTTGGATAAAGCTAATAGTTAGGGATAACTTCACAGTGACATATGCATATACTTCTTGTATCTATATGTCATATGCAATCTGTTGGGATCCTAAACTAGGATGTTGTTTTATTAACTGGCATTACATGAAATTTGAATTTTGGACTCAAATGGAAAGAATTGGATCATGAATTGGACTGATTTGGAGAACAATTTGGACTTAACTGGGTTGTATTCAACTTTGTTAACTGAATGGTCTATTTCATTTTAAAGTGCTTTGATATAACTTATTGTGAATTGGTGCTATACAAGTAAGTCAAACAAATTGCATCACTGTAAACTGAATTATCATTTCAATTATTTTTTAGGGAAAATTCCAAACAATCCCTGCTGGACTGTGAGCAGCTGATACTTTGCTCTGTAAATCTAAACTGGAGTATTTTTGATAGAGAATATTATGGGAAGATGTAGCATTGAACTCTGGGAACAGTAACGGACATTTTATACAGACTACATTTTGTACACTATTTTATACATTCTATCAATGAATAATTCCAGATAAATTACTTCAAAAGTCATGAAACAGCCGCAGCCCTGGCGGCATTTGAAATGTATTCTGTTACCAATTGATTGACAAATGTAAAGATAAATCAATAAACAATGCCAAATGAGACAGCAAACTACATATTCTACAGAAAACAAACAGGCATAAGTTTGGCTACTTTATTGTGTTGGTAGGCACTGAATAAAATTCCTCACAGATGTGTGAAGGTATTTCCCTCCACAGAAAAGAACTATTGTACACAAAACAGCAGAATAAGTCACGGGAGGAAGCTGCAGAAATGTAAAACTTTGAGGTCTTTCAAGCACTTACCTGTAAGAACGGGATGATGCCATCACGTGCAATCGCCTGCAACAGCCGGGGGGCGCCTGTGAGGCTCTGCAGACCCGCTCCACAGCATGAGAAAAATGAGCCAATCACAATCACCCAAGGTGAAGGCCAGGCCAGAATACCAATAACAGGATTCTTCTTTACAGAGTCACCAAACCTGAAGTACCCCCCCAACCATACATACAGTTTACTGAGTGATTTAGTCTTTAATGTTTTCTGATAACCAGACAAACTGGATTCTGCCAATTTGTACAATCTAAATTAAATCAATGTATTTATTTTGAATATGCATTGTATTCGTGTGTCAATATAAACAAAGTCTTACTTATCTCTCAGCACCACTCCTTCAATACAAGCTCCAAATAAGACGACAAAGGAGATATCTGACCATAATGTTAAGTTGGAAACACCCGTAACTGATCTGTTTTAGTTAACTGACAAAGTGAAAAATCTCACTGGTAACATAATGTAACCATTATTAGGAGAGTAGTTCGTAATGTTTAGTGTGTCAACTGCAAGACACAGACAAATAGCTTAAAGATACAGATGAAAGAGGTGGTGAGAATAGCCAGTATGGTTCCGACTGGGATGGACCTCTGGGCATCTCTAAGATCACCAGATCTGTTAGAACCAGCCATTATACCTGAAATGACACACGCACACACACACACACACACACACACACGTGTACACACACACCACTTTTTTGATAAACTGGAATAATTTCCTGAGGTGTTAATGGAATATCTGTGACATATTTTGATCAAAACATCACAAGGATAAATTACAAAAGCTCCCTTTTCAGCCTGAACTTTACATCTTTGTTCAAATCAGCAGGTTTAATGGTGTTTAAGTAAGATGCTTCACTGAACCCTTCTTCTACAGGGTGTGCTCCTTTTGAGAACTGTCCTACAGCTTTGCACTGTACCACTGTTTTGTTGGCACAAATTTCCCACAGAGAACTAAGTTCACATCCCCACACATCAGCTGGACAAAACCCTGGGCTTCACTCTCTCACCATTCCTTTAAATTTCATTGGATGGATTGTTTATATAAATAATAATTGATATATCAAGTTGGTGTTTTAAAAGAACTGTTCCGGTGCCGTGTACTGATAAATTAAAAATTCAATATCTGACTAGAAAAACATTTAAGAATTTAATAGTGAAACTCCAATTATTTAAAATGATTATCCACTTACTTGTGAGGCGTGTTGATTCATCAAACTTAGCATAAAAATGATAGCATAAAAATACACACATATAAAAAAACGCATTTTTTTAAAATGCAAAATAATCACATTAATTTTATCTGCATTGTTAAAAAAGGTATTTATATACCTGTTACAGAGGGGAAGTATATCCCAACCAACAATGTGAAGAATGTGCCGATGTCACGGAGGACGTAGTTCTCGTCTTTTTCGCTGGATGGAGCTTGAGGTGATACTGACGGCTGATTTTTCTTCTCTATCACTGTTTGAGCTGGACCATAGTTGTCCCACAAGTTGTCTATTGAGAAAACAAACAGAAGGACCAGACGACTGGTGAAGTTTAGGGCTCATCTTCTGGAAAAATTTTAAATGTTTAGCCTATTCGGGATTCAACAGGTAAACCTGGGAGCTACCACTGGGAACATAATTACATTTTTACTTTCACCTCACCTTTGATGACTCCACTCAGTAGCCCAGGTACAGCCCGTATTTCTGTCACATTGTTTAAGGAGAAGTACTCATCACAGGTTGCGTTTGGATATGTACTGTCACAGAAGAGACCCCAAAGGTCGGTAGGGACAGTTTGGTTTTTTACTAAATCTGTCTTGGCGCAAACTTCAAACATTTCATTCTTGAGAGAACGATTCCCCAACAAACAGACACTGCAGAAAAGAAGAAAAGACATTAATTGCTGTTAAACTTATAGGTTTCACAGAACTTTTAGTTTTGTAGACCTGGTATTACCAAATGATGCAGTCACAAGTGGACAACTCCAGATTCAAATGATCACACCTGGCATTGACATGTGTCTCCCCGTGCATCTCAAGTGGCAACTTGAGACTGGATCTCACTACCCCATCCCATATGTAAAGAAACAGACCCAATGTATAGTTGCTTTTTACCTGCAAGAGGCAGCAATGAACTAAACTGCACTAAGTCACCCTTCAGTGTGGCCAAGGATGCTTCAGGCGTGTGTCCATTAGCAGGGGTCCAGGGTAAAACTAACCCGAATTTTAACTTTGATAGAACCTAGCGCACGTAAATTACCATTTCATATCACCTGCTGGTGGTAGTGCACTACTTTGGCTGTTTGTCAACTGCCAATGAATAAGATGGAAAAAAATTCAAGAAGAAAAACAAACTAAAAGGACTAGATCAGCATTTGAAGGGCGTTAAATGAGGAGATGCAAAGGGGAGATTAGGCAGATGAACAATGTCATGTGTTGCCCACAGCATACCTAATCAGCACCGAGTCAACACCACCTGCCATCCAGAAGTTTATCAGGGCCGCTCTGAGGACCTATACCAAGACAAGTACCAGGTACTTGTTTCAGCCCCATGAGAGTTCTGGAAAATGTTTATTTACGGTGTCGTTCCTGGTAATCGAGACGCGCGTCAATGCTTTAACCTCCATAAAACTACCCTGGAACCCTGCTAGTAGAAAACACCTTTTGTGTTTACACTGCTAAAGACTGTGTCTCACACAGTGAGCTCAGACCATGAATGAGGTTGAGTGAACGAATCTCAATGTGTCAAATGTATCCTGGAAAAGTTTCCACCTCCACTAAAGGTTGTCCACTTGTGATCAGATCACAAATCAGATTTTGAGCCAGATCTAAACAGAGTTTAAAACTTGTAGAAAATTTGCACCACAGCTCCCCATAACCATTTTGTTTGTTTACCTCAGTTCTATTCTATTCTACTGCAATGTTTTTGAGAGCTATATGGATGCAAAAATCCAATTGTCAATTCTGATTTTAAGACCCAAATTATGTCAGCTCAGTATGTGGTTCTAGATAGCATACGTATCTGATATGTGGCCATGCAAAATCGATAAGAATGAACATATCATTGAAACATTTGGTTGACACACATCTCGTGACCATTTGCCATCAACCCGCACAGTTCTGCACACCTAATGAAAAAAGTCTAAATTAAAAGGCTTAGATCTATGAATTACAATGATGGCTCATGTACTTGATCATTTTTTTTAAGATAATTTTAGTGAGTTTGAAAAGCGTTGTAATGATCTTTCAATGTATGGTAGATTCATTTTTGCTGTGCATGTTACCATTTAAGACGGTTGTGTTTCCCTCTCTTTTCTCTTTTTGATTTTTTTTCTTTTTTTTTTTAGTATTAACATGGAACAGACCAATTCTTAATTAAAAACAATATTCGGCTGTTGATCACTCACGTAAACTCTGGGGGTTCAATGAGCGTCTTGATGGCTCCTGCATAAGTGGCCATGATGGAAAGAACCACACAAGAGAGAAACACCAGAGCCAGTTTGTTCACATACCTGCAGAGTAAGAAGAAACAACATGAGCCTATATACTAGTGTGTTTGTGTGTGTGTGTGTGTAAAGATACTCACTTCACCCCTACAAATACTACCAGTGCCATCAGGACCAGGCAGCATGTGCCATAGATGCGCATGTTGTTGGCCATTGCTGCACTGTTATTGTCTTTGAACAATGTTGCTGTTGGAACAACGTACGTCTGTTGGCAGACAGATGACACAAACTGAGTGAATAAGCCATTAATACAGAGCAGACATGACCAGCTTGCTGATGCAGAGGTAACATACCAGCAGAATTTCTATGGTGCCCAGTATGTACAGTGATCCAGCAAACGTAGTTCCCAGATATAAACACAGACCTACTGCTCCTCCAAATTCTGGACCCAAAGATCTGGAGATCATGTAGTATGAGCCACCGGCTGGAAATACATGAAATTTGAATTAAATCATGACTAAACTGTTTGCTACTTTCATCATTATTTATAAACATTTGGTAAGGATCAGAAAAACATGTGTGGAAAAAAAAAAAAAAAAAAAAAAAAAAAAAAAAAATATATATATATATATATATATATATATATATATATATATATATATATATATATAAACAAAAAAACACCCAGTAATATTTAATTAAAAGAATGAATGTAGTTATCTTTCAAGGCAACTATTTGAACTGTACCTGGCACAACTCCGTTTGTTGCTATGGCGCTCATTGATATGGCTGTGAGTAAGGTCTGCATGGGGGGAAAGTGGACAGATGTTGAGACGTGAATGGAAATAAACATGAGACAACAAGTAGAAATGACTTTCAGTAAAGCTTACCCATATTCAGGATGCTTTTCCCACAGTGCAAATATGACTTTTATTTACATGTACTAATGAAAAAGACTTATATTCACAACATTGATACTAGTGTTGATGTGAAAGATCTGTCATTGCTTTTCAACAGTTTACAAAACCATAAGCATATTTTCAACAAAGTTAGTGATAAACTGATAAATTAACTTAAAAAAGAAAAACATAGCATAAACCCCCTAACACTAGTAATAAAAATTGAACTTACTCCCAGTGAATTAAAAAGAGTAACATTCTAATGTTTCTATTACTGTTTGGTTTGATTTTTGTTACATATTCACCATGCCATTATTTTATTTATGTACATTGATCACCATCCAATTTTACAGTATGTTTTTTTTTTTTTTTAAATCAACATCCTGTATTCATAATGGGAGAGTCCAACCACTGCGTAAAGTCTTTTCCAGCACATCCCAGAGAATCTCAGTGGTGTTAAGGTCTGGACTCTGCAGTGGTGAATACTGGCACAGTCATTATAATTAGGGAATTGCAATCAGGTAGGAAAGAAAAACTCATTTTGACAAAAAAACTGGTTCTTCACTTTATTTAGGAAGTCAGTTGACTTCATTTTTTTTGAGCACATAACTTTCTGAATCTACATCTGACCAAATAAAGCAACCAGAGATCATAATACTGCTCCACTGTCTTTTGAATGGTTATGGTTAGGAGTTAAAAAACACCTGGTTCCAGTTACATGGTACATGGTTAATATTACATGTTAATCATGGTGAGGCTTGAATGGATAAGGCCAAGATATTTTACTTCTTAGGAGTTGTCCTTCTTGTCAAGCATCAGAGCAAGGCAGGGTGACCATATACTGTGGAAGGATGGTTTGAAGACTTTGCTGATGTCACATAAGAACTGAGCAAGATCAGTTCAGGCTCTCTAACAGTCAGTCCTCTGGCCATTCAGAGCTACATGTGAACTGAGTATACAAATCATTATTAACATTATACCTGCATCGTGTCTTATTGCTAAGCCATAAAGCTCCAATCTGACCTTGCATATGCCATTGCTCCATTTAAGCTTTTAGCGAGTGATATGGAATAGCAATGAAGACACTGGTATCACAGTTTTCCCTACATCATTAACAGGAAGTCTAAATACTTTGTTGATGACACTGTCAATTACTCACACAGATGCAGCAAATGGAGACGATGGCAAAAGATCCCAGGATCCCTGCTGTGCCAACAATCCAGGTAAGACGCAGAAAGAGAATCACACCAAGAATGTTCTGCATGCAGAGCAGGTAAACCCCGATGAATGTTCCCATTTGGGGTACCTGGAAATGTGTAGAAATAAATAAGAATCAATGGAGGAGAAAGATGAAGAAATTGCCTCTTATTTTCAGCTGTGTATTTGCCTCATCCAATTGTGATTTCATTCTTTCAGGAAAATGTTTATTCACATGAAATTTGAACTTCCAAAAGCTTGAAAAAGAGCAAATATGCCTGCTTAGATTCAAATCAAATATGAAAAACTCATACTGTGTGCCAAACCATCACCAAAGAAAAGACAGCGCACCACTCTAGTTTTGACATAGTTGCACTGACTGTAAAATGATTGAAAATACAAAAAAATGTACTAGATTAACCCTCTTTCAGCTAAGTTAATTGGGTTATCAAAGCATTTAGTCAGTGGAAAAAGTGCAAAGGTTTTACACATGAAAACATAATACAATTATATGGAAACCAGATCTCAAACTCAGATGAATGACAAAAAAGGGTAAATTTCCAGCTAGTATATCCCAAAATGGCATTACGGAGGACTCAAAGACATTAAAAGAGCTCTAGAGCCACATGTTCGTTTCAATGGTTCATGGCAGTGTGATTAGAAAAATCTATGATGTTTGGAAGAGTTAGCCAGGCACCACCTCTTCTCTCTAAAAAGCATGTAGGAGCCTGACTTAGGTTTACTAAGACTTCTGCAACAAAGTGAATATTCTCTGGCTAGTTGTTTGTGCATTATGAAGATTGTGATGTTTTCAACACACCTGATACCAACTGTTAAGTACAGTAGTAGAAGGGTGATGATTTTGGCTTGTTTTGCAGCCACAGGTTATTTGACCCTCAAATACGAGTCCATCAGTTCAGTTACTAAAGCTTGGCTGTAATTGGGTCATACAACAAGACAAAGTCAAGCACACCAGCAATTTTACAACAGAATGGCTAATAAAGAAAAAGAATCAAGGTTGTGCAACAATCCAGTTAATGTTCAGACCTTAACCTGACTGAACCGCAGAGGTGGAGCCTGAGGAAAGCAGCATTGTAAAGAAGGTTGGGCCAATATTCCTACTCTAGGCTGAAAATGTCACACAATAAACAATTCACTTTAGGCTTTATATCTTATGTCTTGCTTATCCCTTTTAAAGATTTTTTTTTCTTTTTCACTTGTTTTTTCCCCCAAATGTGTGATGTCAACCCTTTTTGCGTGTGTGACTGTGTTTTTCTGTTCCAGCAGGAGAAAGATGTCCTTCCTGTTCAGGATACTTTTCCTGTATCAGGAATGCTTTCAACATCACACAGACGGCTAAAAACACAAAAAAGATCATCAGGATGTCCAAAGTAAGCAAGTAAGTAAGTCGGTAGGTAGGTACTAGGTAGGTAAGTAACCTCAGAGTTTATGGTAATCTATTTCAATTCAGCAGGATGTAAAAACAACAGTCAAACAGAGGTTAAACCCAGGTTTGATCTCCATTTAAGAGTCAGTGCTCCAAAAACTCATAAATGCACTATTGGTTATAATTGAGAACAGTTTAATTACGAGTTTGTGTGGAGACTCAATGCCAAATATTCATTTGTAAGGCAATTGCAGTTCATTTCTGTTGGGTCTGAACTTTTGATTGTTTTGGTTTTTAAAATGGAATGAATGGCTGAGAATACAGTCAAGCTTTTAACAAACAATGGACAAACGTGGTTTCTGTGGCAAACAGTGAGACTCAGTGTTTGTGGATAGAGGCATGTCAAATAGAAATTACAGCATTTTAATAGCTCCCATGGATACTACAATAATCCATATTTGATTCTCTCTGTGTAGGGTGCACTGATGTGATAAGCAAAGCTTGCTTGTCAACCGGCCTTACTAAGAAACAGTTTGGACATAAGAATAGGCACAACATTACATTCTGGGCTCCTTCTTGTTACAGGGTTAGGGTTATCTTTGGCCAACAAGATACGTGACATGAAAAGGGTGTCTTGGCCCCTCCTCCTCTGCTCCACCCTGGCTCCGCCTCCAAAGGGCTCAAACATTCTGACCCACATGTGAAGAGAAAAAGCTGAGAGTGAGCAGTAAACTCCAAAGGAAATGGACTTGACCTTTGACAGTGCTTTGGCTTCACTCAGTGGCAGTTTTGTCGTCTTGTAACAACCTTTCTGCTCTCAACTATTTGAATTTGCTCTCTTGACTGGTGAACTTTCATGCACTGAACATAGTTTGCGCATGTGCAGTGAACCCTTAATTAGTCTAATGTGCTTCCATAGTGCCCATCTCCGTCCAAAAACTCTCCCAGTCCACAGCATGCCGTGCCTTCTCTACTACAGTCAGAGAAGGAGATGTTCACCCCTCCAGTCCGGACTGCAAATGTAAAACTTTCTTTATATAAAATAAATCACTGTACTAAAATACATTTCTGCATTTGACTCACCTTATCCACTGTGTGCATGCCATCTATGTGACATCAGCTAAACATCGAGTTGGCCAGCTCATCATGCCTCAGTCTTTTTACACTTAAAGGTACAGAAAGGAGTGGGAATCAAACCCTGAATTCAAAGACTGGTAGACGAGCTGTTTATTGGAGCTGATTCAAGAGCCTACTGTACTGAAAAGCTGATTTCTACACCAAACTTAATAATGTTTAGAAACATAAACAAAAAAACACGACAACTACTCTAAGGTCAAAGCCTTATAACAATTCGAAAACATATTTACGGAGCTTTTTGAATCACTTTTTTGCCGGAAAAAAGTGATTCAAAAAGTGAAATGGGAATGTAAAGCAACTGAAATCCAACAACTGTTGCTCCTTTTCCAAGCAGAATTCGAGGATAGCCGTTGTATTCAAACACTCAACCAATATCATCGTGAAACTTAGGCAACCTCAAAGTATTTCTGATAGACTTCTGTATGTTGGAGTGGCAGTGATAAAAACACCAAGAAAGTTGAATACAATAGAATTTGTTGATCTTTTAACAAGACTGGAAAGTGATTTGCTGGAGTTTTGGAGATGGGATAGACGATGACAAACACGGGATTTTCGAGGTTGCAGCTGCTGTTCTTCAGCTGCAGCCATCTTCACGTTGAAGCTCTGTCGTCATCGTGTTAAGTCTGCCCAGAGACTCTCTACAAGAGTGTGATCGGCCTCTTCCAAACATTTGGACATAGCTAATGAGCTCCAATGGGTGCTAGCTCTACAAACCTGCCAAGCAAATTCAAATTTGCTAGCGGTATGTCTAGATTTTAAGGCTAAAGTTTAGGCACTTTTATCATGTAAAATATAATTGTAAATGGTGGGGTATGACACACCATGTAAGTCCTTTGGATCACGTGTATCATTCATTTTAGCCATCTGTACTGGTAGAGTCCACCGCTGCTACCATTTTCTTGCATAAACATCTTTAGATTGAATATAGAGCATTTCAATGCAATTCCATTCTTTTTCTTTTGTCTCCAGTTTGGGTGTTGTTTACTCGTGATTTTTGTTTATTTCTGAGAGTAAGGTTTGCAATTTGTGTACACACAATCCCACTAGAATAAATGAAGAACCAGTCCTGTACTGGGAAACTTGCCATACAAAATGGCAATGGGTCAAAGTACCTGGATGTTTGATGTCAGTGAATGCTGTTTGATGTTAGATCCACAAGGTTTAATGAAGGAAGGGAGCAAACATGTGACCACAACAACCACCACAGTAACAAGTGATCCATCTTAAGTGACCTGAATTCTCTACAGCAGCCATTCCCAAACTTCACAACACCAATGCCTAATCTGAAATGTGAAAAATCTTTGTGGCCCAATGCAAACCTTTAAACAGAACTTTGATCAACATACAAGACTAAACGCTACATTCCAATATTAATATAAGGAGTCAACAATAAGGACACTTTTCATATTAAGTTAAGATTACAGTCGAATAACACTCAGTTGGTTTGTTTTATTATTTCTAAATATTCTTCAAATCACGTAATAAATATTTTACAGTAATTACAAACATATTTCAAAAAGATAAAATGATTTAAAACATATTTGTTTAATTTTAATGACCTCTCATGGCCCACCTGCAGTACCTCGACGGCCCACCAGGGGGCCGCGGCCCACACTTTGGGAATCACTGCTCTACAGCCCAGAAGGCAGCTCACCTCACACTCTCTTTATCATATATATTGTTTGCCAATGCACACCCACTTTACATAAATGCGAAATCCTAAAACACCACATGTAAGCTCCCTTAAAGTACATAAAACCAACAGGTACCTCCTCTGAACATAAAAATCAGGAACATAGAGGGATACTCCTGTGACCCTAGTTTAGCTTGAGTATCCCTTTTTGTTTGGGTACCTCTCTGGTGGTGTTATTCAAAACTTTAACACACCCTTACACCAATCAAAACTTTAGTGATCCAGTGAAAAGTCCTTGTGACTGAAACAGTCTAGGTCAATGTTCAGTTATCTCCCCACAGTGATACTTGCTGGAATTTACATGAAGGTTTTTGTCTAGTTTTTTTCTTTGATGTGGGGTTGTGTAAAGTACTTTTGAATAATTAGTGTTTTATCTTTGATGGACAGTGCTCATAGCACTCTCATTTTGGAGAATCAGGGAGGAATTCTGATGAGCTGGACTAACAGCTACACAGAAGGAGGGCCATAGAGGAGCCATTTTTCACTGTTTAAAACGACTCAACCCCCATAAATTTTATGGTTATAGCCGTTATGGTTATAACAGTTATAGCAGGGACTATAATCTGGATTTTTACATCGTGTTACTTTGGCATCAGTTACACTGCTTGGATCCATGTCACAAGGCCCATGTTGCAATAAGAGCATTCTACTATAATCTATTTACAGAAAAAAATGCAGTGATAAAGTAAACAACAACTTTCATCAACACTTCATACAGTCCCTCTTCAAAACAAGAAAAAAAATCTAAATATATTCTTTAATAAATATGAAGACGAGAGATGAGTGAATGTAAGCAGCATGCAGGAGGCGAACTGCCTCTGACATTTTTCACATTTTTGTCCATTTTTTTTACTCTTGTTAACAGTGCAGTCATATTTTATTTTACTATACAGCTTATTATATTTGTGACATACTGCAGAAGGCCTTGGTTGCAACTACTTCATATGAATGTATTTAGTGAAGTATTTTTGTGCTTTTTGTTGAACATTTTTTCAACGTCTGTACTTCAGCTCTGCAAACTGACCTGAGAACCTTATAGAAGTCAGTGTAAGTGTAATTTAATTCTTGGTTTGAGTGGTTCTCCACCACAAGAGCCAGTAGGGATGCAGAGGGATGTAACACAGCTCCTTTGTGTAACCATCAATGACTTAAATATTTCAATTTCAATATCATGTACACTGCTGGACACTCTTAGTCAACCAGGTTGTGGTAATCCTCAACCATGAAAACTAAGTCCAGTTGACTTGATTCAAGCCTCTGAAGATTACCAATATCATGGAAATTACTCCATTTTATTTATCTACATAACTCCCTTATAAGGAAATCAGGAAATCATGCTTCAACAAGCAGTGACTTAGGGCCATTTTTTAAAGCTGAAAACTGAACCCGAAAGATGATTTTGCAGGAGAAACATAAAAATCTACAAATGAATTTGTGGCTAATCTCATAAAATGAAAGGCTTTGATAAAACAGTTTTGCTTCTTTACAATACAGTCCATTTTCTAGATATGTTTATGGGCTGCCTTATCTCTTTATGATGTCACGAGGAGATAGATAAAAGACAAATTAAACTACAGTTCAGTAGGTGCAGAAATTATATTTCAAACTTTCTTGATACCTCGCACATATTGTATAAGGCTTCTAATATAATCCTCTACTCTTATGTAATAATCAAATGTAATAATTTATATTTACTCTGAGCTTATACATTAGCGCTGCCTCAGCAATATTTCAGATGATAGCAGTCTTGCCAAAGTCATGTCAAATTTTGCTCTTCCCCAAGTTTGCTGCATCTGAAATGGTCAGTTTTAGCTAAAGATGACTGCATGCTCACCACACATACACTTTCATCTTTAAAAACTTCTGTCGTCTCATACGAGAGGAACCTACCATCACTGCGACTCTCCTGACCCCATCTTCAGCCTCCTCATGCTCCCGAACGCCCTGGGTAAGGTTGGTGTAGTTGGCCAGTTTGTTGAGAAGTGATGCCACCATAGGGGTGCTGTCCATTTCCTCCTGAGGACAGACAGAAAAAAATATGATGGCTACAACGCTTGCAAAAAATTAAAAATAAAATAAAACCAGAACCAAAAGGTGTGGAAGTGGAGTTCCCATACCAGGCTCCTTATACTGGCTCCCTGTACATTTTAAAATTCAGTCAAAATCAATGAGTTACTTTTGCTAAATGCGAAGTAAAGGTTTGAAGCACTATACAGCGTAAGTATAAGATATACTTTCAACATCATTGTTAACATCATTTCTGGACCTTTGAAACCTGCAACCATCTGATATCAAAATTTAGGTTCTTTGGCAACCTTAGCGGACTTCATACATTCCTGACCCATAAAACAGATTAGATATGTTTCTTACCTCAAACAGGGCCATGTTCTTGCCTTCATAACTGTACTTTTCGTCATTGTCTGGGTTGATGAATTGACTGGACTCGTCTCCTAGTAGGGTGTATTAAAAAGAAAACACAGTATAATTACTTGCTACTGTGATTAACACAGGGTCAATGTTGACCCTGTGACCAAAGAAGAGGTTGCAAAATGGAATGGAATGGACGTGTGCACGTATCCCTGGGGTTCAACTAGGCAATTACCTGCTCACAGATCTGGAATACGCAGATGACACCACTCTATTCTGCTCCACATCAGATCAGTTAAAGGGTGCCTTGGAAATCTACCGAGAAGAGGCCAATAAACTCGGCTTAAAGGTCAGCTGGCTCAAAACAAAACTAATCCTCATTGAAGGCGCTGCCCCCCCCTCCGTTGCAGATCAGTGGAGAGGAAGTTGAGTTTGTGACTTCCTTCACCTACCTCAGATCCAGTATCACCAACAACGGCAACATCACAACGGAAATAAACCGGAGACGTGCCCTGGCAGCTAGTGCCATGAAAACACTCTGGAAGCCACTGTGGAGACACCACTCCATATCAAGGGAGACCAAATTGAGGATCTATAACACCTCAGTCCTCTCTATCCTTCTCTACGGGGCGGAAATGTGACCTCTCAACAAGACCATGGCAGCCTGAATCAATGGGTTCGACAGCAGAGGTCTGTGTACAACTGAGGGGATAAAGTGGCAAGACCGGGTCTCCAACATCTCGCTGCGGGAACGCACCCAACAACACCCCGCGTCCCAATTGGCAGCACAGCGATGGATGCGCTGGTATGGCCATCTCAAAAGACTCCCTCCGAACATCCCACTCACGCTATCCTCCCCTTTGATCCTGAATCTGTTGGCTGGAAACACGCCCACGGTGGCCCCCCCGCACACGATGGATGGACGCTGTTACCAGGGACCTACACCAACTAGGGTTGTCGCTGACTGAAGCCGAGCCTCTAGCACTGGACCGACCCAAATAATAATAATCAATATAGCTAAAGCTAAACTGTTTGTGTTTGAGGGTCTCAGAAGATCAACAAATTAATGAGTCAAGTCACTGAAATGGCCTGGCATCAGAAAAATGTTTCACTTTGGTTGTTTTTAACAGGATATTGTGTTTTATGCATAATAAGTATGTAGCAAGGCATTGTACATTTACATTTTTTGTGATCATGTTTCGGTTTTGGAAAGTGGATATGAACAACAGCATGGACAGCTGTTGTCTGCTATTTTTCACCATTGTTGTGACTACTGACCACTGTAGTTGCATACTGTATTATGGGATAAAGTGTGTGAAGTAGGGTGGTCAGTTGTGTATTGGAAATCATTCCATAAGAAGCATAACTTCTGGGTATTTTTTAGGTAATTTCAGATTTCACAACTATTTGCATACCACATACTCAGTAGCCTAATGCAGGGGTCTTCAACCTTTTTTAGCCCAGGGACCCCTTGGATGAGAGAAAAACAGAGCAGGGACCCCTGCTTGTAATTCTTACCCCCCCCCCCCCCCCCTTTTTTTTTTTTTAAAGTGTCACATTTTAAGCCTGGCTTATAATAACTTTTAGCTGTATTTTATTCTGCTTATTTCACCTTATTAACCAATTCCTGACTGGGTTATTAGCCTACATGTGTTTATGGTTGATAAAACTTTCATGCATATCATTATTATTATTATTATTATTATCATTAGTTGGTATGAGACAATATTTTTTATTATTGTTATTTTCCAACAATGAAACGTTTAACTTCAGGCAGTTATATATTTAGAAACTGCCTGTATATATATATATATATATATATATATATATATATATATATATATATATATATATATATATATATATATATATATATATATATATATAATTTTTTTTTTTTTTTTTTTTACTCTCAAATTATTTTGGTTAAAATTGCCTTTATTTCTTTTTAAGTTGGAGGACCCCCTACAGTACCTCCACGGCCCCCCTAGGGGTCGCGGACCCCCGGTTGAAGACCACTGGCCTAATGTATACTGGCAGAATCAGTATGTGCTTGTAATACAGTATGTGGTTTTGAAAATAACTTTTTAAATAGCAAGTTAAGACTGATTTAGGTGTTTTACATAGAAACTAAGTACATAGCCTACATATCGGACTAACGTCGTTGTTGGTGTTTAAGCTTGACTGTTGTCGTTTATGTCGCTCTGTAATTATACCAGCAAACACCAGATGGCAGTGCTGCTTCTTTTCTGCAGCGTTGTAGTTCTGAGCTTTTTTTGTGTGTTTATTTTCTATAAAATAAACAAATATTGACAATAAGACAGGGCATGGCAACAGAGCAAGTAAAGAAAATGGTATGTGAGTTGGAACATAAGAAATTTTTACTGATATGGCAACAATCTACCTTTCTGCCCAGCTTGAAAAAACAAAGAAGAAGAAGAAGAGAAATGATCAAAGATTACACAGATGGTGGTATTCAAGCCTTTGAATTTAACTTTATTAATGGAACCCTCACGATTCACTGACTATCTCTTTTGATTTCTGAAAGCATCATGTCCTTAGTGCTCTCTCTAAAAGGCTGAGAGGTATCCAATGTTTGATTAATTGTGATTTTTGAATGCGCAAAAATTAAAATGAACTGTCACCTTCTAAACTGGAAATGACATAATGCTACAATTATAACTTCATCTTTCATTGTACTTCAGTGTGGAACAATAGCTTTATCACAGTCAAGAACATTAAGAAATGGATGGAGAAGGGTATTTGGACAGTAGTGTACTAGTTGGATAGAAATGGCAATTTTCCTTCATATGAAAAGAAAAGAAAAAGAAATGATACACCCTGCTGCTGTAAGCCCCTCTCTTCCTCAACCTCTCTTGGAATTACATTAGTTCATGGAAATGTGATTTCCTAATACAACTGCATATTTCATACCCAGTGCTTTCCTCCAGAAACTGCATTTCTCAAATCTTTTTTTTTTTTTTCAAAATAAGCCATTCACAAACCCTTTCAGAGATAAGGAGGTGCATTTCAAAAGCTTAAATCGTTCATTAAAAATCTTCAGAGGTCTTCAAAAGCTTGAAGATGAGTTTATGATGAAAACAATGCAGAACACTTATTTTTTCAGTGGAAATATTCTGAGACATTTTAGCAAGACCTGCATGACTGGCTTTCCAAACATGTTTTTCTCCTTCAGCAAATTTGTACATCATACATTCACCTAGTTCTAAGACATAGTTTGCAATGTGCAAGAATCAGAGCAGAGGGAGGGCTTCAGGAGCCACTCCTCTGTTTATTGTTGTATATCTCTTCTACAATTAAATTTATCTCTGTTAGGGCCCTTTATCTCTCTTTTTCTCATCTCCATCTTTCCTTTTTTTATTGACCATTTTACAACTAAAATAAATCATGGCAACAGCTGCAGGCACAGTTATCAGGAATAGTTATTCATCACAAGATGGCACTCAGATCGCATTATGCAGCCCAACGTGACAGATCACACATTCTTTATGTGGTCAAAGAGCAGATGGTTCAGGTGTAACAAATGCTTTTAAAGTTGTTTCTCTTTCATTGGCTATTAGCTACAGCCAAAGGGCTACATCTGGCTTTCTAATTTGATGCTGATTTGATGCTGAAAGCACCAAAATGTTCAGTTCATCAACTGACCTCTATGTCTTTTGGCTCCAAAAGTGAGTCAGTCTCTGTTGAAATCCATTTCAATATGTACAGCTTTACAAAAGAAATAAATATATTTACACCCTGGTACAAAAACTAACTTGGTGACCATAGATTTTACATCCATGACAACTGTTCAGGAGTTAATTTTCATATAGTTACATAAATTAATTTTATGTAATTACATAAAATCACAAATGTATGCATAATTCGAGGCATTGCCTTAGCTACATTGCAGTCTATGGCATTATTAGCTAGCTGTCATCCCTCGAGCTATTAAACGCTTAGTTGACATCTGCGCTGCAAATTAAAAGCAAAGAGCACAATCACTCTAATTTCCAAGTGAACTTGGTTTGCAGTGATGTTCATTGTACAACCGGGCTGCCACAGCCATCTCTGGGTTCACCTGGAACGGACCAGCAGCCCAAGCTGCCCTAGGTGGCTGCAAGCCAGTGGGAGCCGTTGGGGTCTCCATACAACCCACCTTCACCCCCAGACCTTGTTAAGCCAACCTGGAAGAGTTCGAAACACAGCTGCAGTCCAACTGCTGCTGCTGCCATATCTCTCTTATAATGTGACCACAGTCACACTTGTACCGTGTTGAAAGTAACGCATCTATGTTGTGAGCTACAACCTACTCAGGTTCCTGTTGCAAAATGTTACGGAAAAGCCCCAGGACGGTCATTCAGGCATGACTCTGTTACCAGATTAATAAAGCAGTGGATGTCTGAAAAAGGCCTAAACCTCATACATTTTTAAACTAAATGATGAGACTCTTCAGATATGAGACTGAACTGAGCATGTTGTGTAGATACGTGTGCTCTTAAGAGTGTCACTAATTTGTGCCTTTTTGAAGCTAGCCCTCAACTTGTTTTCCCCTAACCCCGGTTGTGACCTCAGCCTGTTAACTCTGGTATATGATCACAGTAGATCAGCTCATCTTTATCACCATGTAGAACACAAGACATAACAGTGATTCAAGGGTCATTGAACATCAGTTAATAAGGGCTGTGTGATTTGGATGAACATGACATGGAGAGGCTTGTGAAGAGCTGCTGGACACACTAATTATTGAAGAAGATTATTTCATTATGATGGCCATACTCACATTTGGTAAACCACCAAAATTCAGAACCTGATTTTTTTTAACACCGTAAAACAAACCTTGAGGGCTTTTATTGAAAATGTAATAAGTTCAAGGCCCAAATATATGTTTTGCAGCCTGTTGCTGTTACATTCATCCAAACAACATGACACATCTTTTCCAGTTCAAATATGTTACTTTCAAATATTCACCCCACTTATATAAAACCAATTAGAAGGAGCAGCAATTTAAAGCAATAACGTTAACAGTTATATGACTAAATTGGACTTAATTTGTGGTCACTCTCTCTCTCTCTCTCTCGCTCTCTCACACACACAAGCATGCATGCACACACACAAACATACAGGTGACATTAACAATGGGCTTGTTCATGCAAATCAGCACAGATATAATAAAAGACACATTAATGGAGACGTATTGTGCTCATTTCTAGCTCTGTGATTTCAGGTTTGAATGTCTCAACAGAAACAGGAAAAAATTAAGTCATAGTTCTTTAAGTTCTCCTCTCTCTTAAATCCACTTTCCCCTAATTGACGATGTTCCAACACCCCGTGCCTGTAAGATCTGTCTCTCACTGTTTTGAAGGCTCCAAAACTTACTATAAAACATCTAAGTGAGTCTATTTATAATCCTTAATGTGGAGTGACAGTTTCTCTGATCCATTTGTACATGTTCTGAGGCCGAATCCAAACTGGAATGTTAGAGTAGGAACATCTGAACAAACTGACTGCGGGATGTCTGTGTTTGTTAAATTTTACACTCATTACCTGCTTATTGTGTGATGATAATACTGAAGGATTTTTTTTTTTTTTAAGCAGTCACAAGGGCTATGTAAAAAAAGTTTCTTTCTCAGTAAATATACATGTGAGACATGTGTTTTAATGTTGTGGATAATGTCTGGCAAAGGTTAAGTGCCAAAAGTTATGCAGTACTTTAAAAGTTTGAGTAGCATCTGAGTGCATGGTCCACCGAAGAAGACTGTTTTGGTGGAATGTACACACTGTGTACTTTGTGTAAAGTCTGAGATTTTCGGATGATGGGGTTGCTTGTGCTTAAATTAACTGGTTTATATTGATATAGAAATGTGCATATTTAACATGTTCAAAAGCAATGGAGAGATACATCATATTCATAACAGTACATCTTTATTTTAGAATTATAAGTATATTCTTAAACAAACTAAAAAAAATAAAAGAAAAAAGAGATTAATTACTTTCTGATGGTGGGGATTCTGGATCTCAGTCAAAACTGAACATTGATCTATGAGGCCACGTAAGCCTGAAAACATAGCTTACCCTGAAGTTTTTTTTTAAAACTGACAACGAAACTTCAAAACATGAAACAGGTATTGAGAGATCCCTTGTTATTCTTAAATCTGGATCCCCAGATATCAGATAAGAGCTTTGGCCCCAAAATGGTCCACATCTGCAGCTTTCTTTGGCCCACATTTTGTCTTGACTCACAACTTGACTGACTGACTTGTCTTGACTTATATTTTCTGTGGGGGTTTGGCCGCCCACTTACGTTCACAACACATATTCCAACCCATGTTAAAGGGGGTTTGTGTGATTTAGGTCATATCTGGCCCATGCAACACATATCATGACCCAAGTGAGAGCCAGCTAACTACCTTTGGACCACATTACACGCTAGCCTGGTTGTGTCCTGTTTTTATGGGAAACCGATAGCTCGGTTAAAAAAAACAAAAAAACGAAACAAAAACATTTGGTCTCTTTAGTTAGATTTTACTTCCATGAATTTTTTTTTGTATCACATCAAGTTAAATCACATCAAGTCACAAAATTTATGGTGGCAGTCATTTCTGATGAGGTCCCCAGCCAATTCTACAGGTCATCATGAAGGACCTGGAAACCCGGCGGATCATTTCAGGGCCCTTTCATGTATGCATTGACCAGGTAGAAAAAACAAACAGAAACTGGGACAACGTGAAATATGATCCTGGTTACAGGGTGCTGTGTTGGAAAACTAATTGTTGTGTGTATGGTTAGCATCTTGCCTAATCAGCACTTGGTGGTATCTGAAGGTTTGTGTCCTCCTGAGTGCTGCACAGTCTTTGTCCTTTTCCTGCACCAGGAAGGGCATACTTTAAAAAGTAAGAGCAACTAGCCCACTGACCTAATACTGTCAAATGTTTTTATAGTTACAGCACTCCCAGTAAAGAGAATATCTAAAAGTAGATTTGGAGGACGGGCCTTCTGTTACCAGGCACCTTTCTTATGGAACCAGCTACCAATTTGGGTTAAGGAGGCTGACACCACCTCAATTTTTAAAACTAAATTGAAAACATTTCTGTTTAGTAAAGCCTATAGTTAGTCTAAACTATAGTGTGTTAGGGCTATTAGTTATAGCCACAGTTGTAGGAGCTAAGACTAGAGTAGCCTCATCTTAATCACAGCCTCATCATAGCTATGCTGTTATAGGCCTACGCTGCAGGGGGACACCAACATGATCTGCTGAGTGGTGTCTCCACTGCTCTGCTCCCTTTCCTCCTCCCTTCCTGTTTAACTGTGCTCATTCCATAGTTAATTAGGAGCACCTTGTTACTGTAACTGTGCTCCATTCTCTTTCCTGTAGTTTGTTGTGCCATTTTGCCCCCTTCTTTTCTATTTTCTTTCTGGATGTTTGCAGGCCAGAGTTTCCTGAGTTGCATGCTGACTTGCAGTTCCATCATCTGTCCATCCCAGCATTTACCGCCACCTGTGTGTGTAGATGTGTTTGGGGTGCCGGCTGGTGTGGTGACTGGCGACCTAGTCCTCTGACCATCTCACCTCAGTGCTGCTACCTGCATCTGTTTATGTAGATCATCACTTCCAATGATGATCTGGGTCTGTGATGTTTCACTATCCTGAAAACTTGAATAGCTCAATGAATGAGAAATTTTCAGACCCAGGCTGGCCCAAACAAGGTGACAGGGTAGTGTGAAGTAATGGTTGCAAACACCCAAATAAATGGTGTTAAGCACAAGAAAACCTTTTTTTTTTCAGTCCTGTCCAAAACTTGTATTACTGCTGATGTTTCACCAATCATCTTGTAAATCTGAAACATAATATGCTGGATTATGTTAATGAAGGCAAGGAAAAAGACAGGCACAGCTAGCCTTCGTTATACAGTGATCCCTTATTTTTCGCAGTTAATGGGGACCGGCGGCCCCCCGCGATAATCAAAATCCGCAAACTGGAGCCGGAGCCTAAATAACAGGGGCGATTCTAGGGTCAGAGCTTTAGGGGTGCTAAGCACCCAATGAGCCTCACCACAACCCACAAGTAACGTTAGTGAGAAAAGGACGATTAGACGGGGTCGTTTTCATTTTCATTCTTAAAATATAAACTTAAACCAGCCATTCACAAACTTCAGAATACCAAGGCCCAATTTGAAATGCAAAAAATCTCCGCATCCCACCGAAACCTTTAATCACAACTGTGATCAACATACAGGACAAGGAACCATGATCCGATATTAATGTGAGGGGTCAACAAATAAGGTGACACTTGTCATATTAAGTTAAGATGACGGACACTTAACTGGTTTGTTTTGTTACTTCTTAATGTTTTTAAATTATGTTGTTAATATTTTTACAGTAATTAAAAACATATTTCAAAAAGATCGAGGATTTAAAACATATTTGTTTAATTTTAATGACCTCTCACGGCCCACCTGCAGTACCGCGACGGCCCACCAGGGGGCCGCGGCCCACACTTTGGGAATCACTAACTTAAATCACAAACTATGGATTAAGTTTTGGACATTATCTAAGCCTGTTAGAATAACAGGCTTTACTGAAGCCTGTTATTCTTTAGAATAACAACATTTCTTACTCCGGGATTTTGGCGTGCTGAATTTCAATTTAGGGGTGCTGAAGCACCCCTAAAAAAGGGCTAGCCTCGCCCATGCTATATAATGTGTTTAAAATATGTTAAAAACCTCAAAAAAGTAGCGAGGCACTGCAGCAAAACAAGACAAAGGCTCAACTGTGGTCTTTCTGTTACCTTCACAGCCTCTGGTCTCCAAACCGTAGTAAAGAAACCGTTCTTTCAGCTAACCTTGTGTTCCTTCTGCCTTCCCACGACACACACACTACATTGCCCATAAGGCCACACCATTACGCATAAGGCCACCTTCTTAAAGGGGCCAGGCTGGCTCACAACATTTCTTTGCTGCGAGAGAACGCGCACAACATCCTGTGATGTTTCCGCAATTTTTTCTTGATTTTTTTTTATATTGTATATTTCTGAAAAAAAATGGGCGAATAACTAAAATTGGCGAATTAGCGAGGGATCACTGTATGTGGATCCTGAAGAATGGATCCACATATCCATTCTTCAGATGGATCTGACTGATCAGATAGAAAATGTAGCTGGTAGTTGGTTGCTAAATGTGAAGAACAGAGACATCTGAATTTACTATTTACTGTTTTTTCCTTTTCCTTTTTTACTTTTTCACATAGCAGGGGCATTAATTTGTTAACTGGCGTCACTGGTTCTGTTTGTCAACCAGTCTGTTGATCGATAGATTATTAATTTCATTTTTTATTAACTGAGTTTAACTATTCAGCTGCTGTCCTTTCTAGCTTCTAACTTCCTCACAGAATCTGTGAGGAAGTTAGAAGCTAGAAAGGACAGCAGCAGAATGTGATGAACAAACAACATACAAATAACTACACACCATCAGTTGATGTGGGCTTGCGATGTGTACACAGATGTGGCTGGTGCATATGCTCAAAGAATTTAAACGGGTATGGATAATGGATGGATGGATGAATAACAAATATTGATGCACATGTCAAGTATTGCACGTATGTTGTGTTCTTTTCCGTGTTTAAGGTTTTTCACCTACTAATAAACCACTAAAAGTGGAATAAGTTGAGTGGATGCCAGTTTATTTCGAGAAAGAAGCAGAGCCTTTCAATTAAGGAGCTTGACATGTATAATGAAACAAAAATGGCCTAGTCGAGCTATAGCTGTTGTCTGACTAAACTGTGCATGTGCTAGCTGTAATTAATTGAAAGTCCACTCTGTCATTTTAGCCACAGTCAACAGTCACAACTGTATAATTTATTAAATAGTCTGTGAATAATAACCATGTACTTCCTCAGCCAAAGATGTTTACATGGATGAGAGATCTGAGATCTTTGCTTCTCGGTGCTATTTGAGAAACATTACAAACAAAGAGAACAAAGGCAGTGTGCATCTGTATTTTTGAGATACTTTGAGACACTAGGCTGTAAGTTTGGAATGTAAACCAATCTGGTAATCTTAAAAACCCTTTTTCACACGCATCACTGCTTCTTTTATTCCTCAATCATCCCACTTCCTCCTTGGTTATATAGTTTAAAAATGGAAATTCAACTCTCTAGCACAGTCATGATTAAGCAAAAAGCCTGACCCATGAATCAGGGTTGAAAAGACGCAAGTAGCAACACCCCCCTTCAAGCATTAGTGAAGCTTCCCTGCAAGTTCCAGCTGGTTGAATATAAAGCATGTGCCTGCCATAACAGAGGTCTGTGTCGGCATGCATCTGTTAACAAATGTTACCTCATGCAATGAATCATTCAGTTCATCATACTGGCAAAACTAACTTTACCCCAAAAGCCTTTTTTTTTTTTTTTTTTTTAATCTTTGAGTTTGTTCCTACCTGAATGAAGTTCCTGTAAATTGTCCCCATTGTTTTCCTTCTGAAAGATTTTGCTCAGATTGATAGGTTTGCTCTCTCCAGCTGCAGCCCCACTGTTACTGTCGTCCTCCACATCATCCACAGGCACCACCGTGAAGTTTGTGGGCATCTTGGTTCGTTTGTTACCCGGAAGACACTTTGAACAAGTGTGGTGAAAACTGGGATGGGAGTAGCTGGTGGACTTTCACCCCCCCAGTTATTAAAAGTCTCTAAAAGGGAGTTAAACAAAAAAAATCTAAAACCCTGTCAGGTTACTGGTGAGACTGTTAAAAGGTAAGTTTGACCACAACATGGCACTCACTGTAATCTTTTGTTTCTTTTCTAACCCTAGTGTCCTTTAAACTCAGGGTGAAAGTACTTTCTCCAGACCATGAGGTAGGCCAAAGTCCTTTGGGGTATTTAGTCCCTCTCCCTCCTTGTTCCTTTCCCTCCCTTTTTTCCCCCACTGCTCCAAGGCTATTGCCCCATGTGACCCTCTATTTACCATTTAAAAGAGTCCAGATACAGACAACACTAGACCTCCTCCCTCAGCTCTCACCGTTCTATTTCCAACCCTCATACATTTGAAATTTTAAAAGTTACAGAAGCTAACTTCAAAGTATTCACCCAAGAAGAAAAGATGAAACCTGTATAACACGAAACAAGAAGAAAAAGAGCATTTTTGTTATCTTTTCCAGTCTTTAAGCTCTGGTTTCCTCCATTCCCTTCCACCAGGCAGCTCCTCTCCGGTTTTCCTGCAGGTAAACAAAGTGGGTGTTACCTTTCCTTCAGTGCATTCTGGGTAACAGGGAAGTTCTCATGTTCATCAGAGATTTGACTTTCCCATGCTTCTTATTGTAGCAGCAAAGGAAACACCTTTGAAACCTTGAAGCACCAGCTTTCCTCTGTATTCCGGACAATGGTCAGTTACAAGGGAAAAGGAGTGACCTTTGAATAAAAATAGACTCAAATAAACATTAGTTGTTTTTCAGTTTGTGGTAATGATCATTTCACTATCACTGATACCCACCTCTTTTTGGAAAAAAGCCTAAAGTGAATCTTCCTGGAAACACCCATTACATGGATCACTGCCACCGTCACTAAGAGACCCCAACCCTCCCCTTAGATGTAGTGGAATATTCAGCCTACGTCACACCTAATGTCCTTTCTTTTTTAGAGCAATATGTCTTAAATGATCATGGCATTTGTAATGTTTATATTTATACGCTCATAAACATTTTTATGTGTTGTGGTTCTGTCCAAGTTCTGTAACTCCAGAATGCAAGCACATAGTAAATGTATTACACATGTTGTTGTCACCAAAGTTTAAAAAAAGACTTAAAAAAAAATAATTAAAAAATAGATATTGTCAAAGTGTTGTATAACAAAGCCAAGTCATGCATCTTTAACATACAGGCCACAGAGGTTTACTTAAAAGTTTTTCTTTAAGATTATGTAATATGATAAATATCTTTGTATCATGTAATTTAATCTTAAAAGGTGACCCCCCTCAACTCAAACACACCCCCACTCAGCCACCAGAAAAAACAAACAACAAAAAACAAACAAAAACAACTCCTGTTTGTTTAGCTTTGTTTAAAGTGGTCTTTGATGCAGAAACAACTCATTTTGTCCAATGCATTTTTTCTCATGTAATTGGCACATCATTTTATAAATCTTACTCTCCTTAGAATTCTTGAATAAAAAGGTAAATTCTTATATTTACCAGCAGAGGGCGCTGTAGATTTATGAGAGGCTAACTTGTATGGACATGGGCAGTAGAAGCTCAATCAATGTTAGGTAAACGTCTGGCTCACAGGGAAGGATATTTATGGGCTTGGAGCAACTGGTGAGAGGATAACTGCAAATGGGCTTCACAGCTGGAGTCATGAGCATAAAATATAAAAAGTAAGTTCCTGATCTTTGACTTGAGAGATGCATAAATAAAAGCATGGATATTATCATATAAGTGTTAATGCTTTATATAATATTTGTTTGATAAGATGCAAAACCTTTTCTCTTGTAGCTTCAAATACCAACATTGTCTTTATCTAATTTGAGTTATATCACTTGGCCCATAAGTGAACCAGCACAACTTGTCCCTCCTCAACAAAACTGCTACTTTATCCTCCTTGGATGGCTTGTGAATGTAGAAAAAAAGGGAAAGTGAGAGAGGTAGAGGTGAAATCAAATCCCTTTAGCAAACAGTAAAAAGGTCAGTGCTGACGCAGACCAGGGAACAGGCTGCCCTCACTCAGGACTATATTCTGGGGTGGCTATAGATTCTATTTGTAGCATTTTACCTGTTTACTGACTCCCCCACTCCAAAACCAGGTAGCTGCGCAAACATACTGGAGGGTTTGGACAACTTCTTGTGTCATCACACCGAGGATAAATTTCAACTGAGTTGGTTGTTCTGCCAGACCACAAAACACAATTTTAATGGCAACAAGGCCCTTGTGTATCAGAGATGGGGTACACACTTAATTCAGGTCTTGGATGACATGAGTTCTGAAATGATTTGAGAATCAAATGTGTAATTATTTGCACTGACACTAAATAAACTGGAGCTCTCTTCTTGATGAGAAAAACCTGTTGCTCAAAAATGTTCAACTCACAACACAAAGCTTTCCCATCTATTTATTTATTTATTGTTTCCTGAATAGAGTGCACTGCTAGAGTGACTCATGGTCCAATTAGATGTGACCAAAGTGTCAAAAAACTGTTCAAAGTTCAAATTTAAAAGAAACAAAAGAAACACACATGTAATTATTATTATATAATTTTTGTGAATCAGTTATGTAGTTTGGGGATTGATAAAGTATAATTGAAATGAATTGAAGTGAAGTGAACTGATTGATGACACATTTCTTCTGCTTGTTTATTACTGTGTAATATCATTTCTTCTTTTACATGGTAAGTAGCTTGTGAGCTCTTTCATTGTATTTTCATACTGATAAAGAACCAAATGTTCATCAGTGTGTGACAGGTCTGGTCTGATGTCCAGTTCTGCAGAACTGGTGGGCTAAAAGGAGAAGATCAAGGCTAAACACAATCTGGGTCAACAGGAGCAGATCCCAAAGACATGAAGGGTAAAAAGAACAAGCAAACAAAAGAAGAAGAAAAGACAGGACTTCGAACAGTGGCTGGAAAGACACAGATGGCAGCAGTCAATACTGGTCAGATGATCACCAGAGCAGATAAGAAAGGAAAGTGAAGCCAGAAGTCACATGCAAATGCTGCTCAGTCAGCAGCTGACCGAGCAGCACTAGAGGGTCATGAAACACAGTTTGTGTGTGTGTGTGTGTGTGTGTGTGCGCGTGCGCATGTGTGTGTGTGTGAGCAGATCATGAATGTAAGAGTTTTTCTTTTTAATGAGAAACATCAAATTCCCACTGTTTCATGTTAAATGCACAAAGTATCCATTCAAATACACTTTTCAAAATATAATATGAAAAAAGTCAAACATTAACTGATCACAGAATATAAGTTTTTCCAAAAACTAGACAGGTTACAAATACATGCATATTTTATTATTTTCTCTCTTTATTTATTTTCCTTATGTTCTCTCTTTTTTTATTTTCTCTCTTTTGCAGAAAATAGGCTTTATTACAAAATCAGGATAAAATATAAAATAACTGCTATGGAACAATCCATAGCTATTATTATTTCTCAGACTTACTGCTTTGTTTTGTGACTGAGACTGCCTCTGCTACAGGAAACTGTCAGGCAACGCTAACAGGCAACCCTGCTAATGTTTCCTGAGTCATCTTACACAGCAAGATTCTCAAAGGAGAAGGACGGTCAAGTTTAAAAGGCTTAGTGTACCCTAAACTACTGATGGAAAAGACACATATTGTTCATATAAAGGAGACTATTAAGAAAAAAAAACTTCTTAGATTTTTAAAATGAAGGGTTTCCTGAATCAAGGCTTTTTTTTTATAAGAGCCTTTTTGAGTATATTTACCAGTAGGGCTCTAAAGACTCCAATGTGGGCATACAGTCCTTAAACCACACAATTTTTTAATGTTAGCTTTTCATTGAATAATAAATGAGCCACTTTTGGCCACATACTATACTGTAGTAGCACTGAAGATCATACAGTGCTCACACTGTCTCCGGTCCTCATCTTTTTTGGGGGACATGCCCACTCATGCTATACGTAGCAATTCCCAGAGGGACACAGGAGTATTTTCTTTTATTTCATCACACTTCATCTGAGTTTTTCTCATGCAGAATCAAGTAAAGTTCTGTTATTGTGCAAAATAAAATAAATTTCTAACTACTAAGATTCCGTTGTGTACTTAGCGCTCTGTGACCGACAGGAGGGCACCAGGCAACCCTGGCCAGCAGTCAGACAACTATTTATGGTTCAAGTGGAAAATTTCGTTTTTTAGTAGGGACCAACAGCAAAGGATCAGGAGGTAAGAATTAAGACTGTAAATCTTGTGGCAATGTGGGAAAAAGTGACCCTTCTGCCACACTCTGCTGGCACTGGAGGTCTGCGCGTGGTTTACTAACATAACAGAGGGACTGGGATGCCAGGGCCAGAATTTGAATTGGGAATCAGTATATGAGTGGGAGTGTGTTTGGAGGGTGGCAGTTATGGAGGACTGGTGAAGCCAGAATTAATAATCCTCAAAACGCTTTTGACCTGCGGAGAAATAATTATAGCCGTACAACCTGGAAGAGGTGAAATCAAATGAGTGCTACTCTTTGTGTTAGCGTTTTGAAAATCCGACAGGCAAGACGAGCTCCACCAGTGGTGACAAACACTGGAGGCAGAGGAAAGTTGAGGATAGAAAATGATAAATGAGGTGAAGACAGTGTGAGAAGCATGAATGAAATAGTGAGGCGTATAGCTAAAATTGTCAGATGAGCAGAAAAGACTTCAGAGATTTGAGTCTGCTTTCTCAACCTTGTGACGCTTGTCCAGGAAGGCTGTGTGGAGCCGGCAGCCTTCTGGTACATCGTCCAAGTGCAAAAATTGGATTCTTGGCTCAAGTTCGACTCAAGTGAGCAAGTGTTCGCTTAATATTTTTTTCCCAAAAATCATGTGATCAAGAATGAATATTTTCTTTCAATTCTAACATTTTACATATCAGCACATAATCCCCTGATTCCAAAGAAACCCACAACCAAAAACTAACTGGTACATTCTCAAAGCACCACCTGTTATCAGTTTATAGCTAAGACTGCATAGATTGGAACAGTGCAAGGATGACCATTGTGAAACAAAAATTCACTCCAAGTCAAATTTAAATCATTTTTATTAGCTCAGACTGATTCCTTTAGTGGTAGAACCTTAGACAAAAAAGGCCCCAAGACACTGTTTCCAGAAACATGTCTTTGTTCTGATTGGCTAATGGCTGTTGTGACATGGATTTTTTTTTTAAAAAAACTTTCTATAGATTCTATTAGCTGTCAAATGAACTAAAGTGTAAGTCCTCAAAACTGGTCATGCTGTTCCTCAGACATGGCTTAACACCCACAGCTCAGTGACTGTGGCACATTAGGGTGCAGAGAGCTCATACTGAAGTCAACTGATACAAACAACCCAAAAACAGTCATATTTGAAAGAAATGAATTAATGTAGTAATATATGTGATTTATAATAAATAAACCAAGTTTTATAGTTTGATACTAGAAAAATATCAGGGGAACAGTTATGCCTAAATGCGCCAAAATGACCAAAGTTGAAAGTCTGTCAAAAACATTCCTCTTCAAAACCTCTCTAAAAACTCTTTGTTAGTCGTTTGTACTGGCGCAGTGTTATAGTACTGACTTTTAGACTAGTTGGGTTTTCAGTACATGAACTTGAAGAGATATGCACTCTAAAATGTAATAATGTGTCAGATGGAGATAAAATCTTTTTAATCAATGTTTAATCTTATTTGGGGGTTACAGCTGCCGGTGCCCCGATCACTATTGGCACCACTGTTGGTTTCACATCTTTTCTAGCTCTGCTTTCAGCCCTTGGTATTTCTCAAGCTTCTCATGTTCTTTCTTCCTAATGTTGCTGTTGTTTCACTCATCCTATACCATAGGATGAGTGATACTGCAGAAATTTGGAGCGACTGGAAGAGATACTTTGCTTTAAGTGGTGGCTGTATTAGGACTCTTATTTATTAAGGGTTAGATTATTTAATCTTATTTGGGGGTCTTATTTATTTTAATAGCTAAGCATATTTGTTAGGTGGAAAAAAGTGAAAAAGTTAAAGCGGTTTCAGCTCCAAGGCAATGATGACATGTGGTCACCATGAGCCTCTCCAGAATTGGTCAGCTTGGCAAGAAAATCACATACCTTATCTTTAACTCATAATCTACCTCAGAGGGTTTTAGGGTCATTGTTTGGATTATGAATCACCAAGGGCGTAACCATGGTATAGACATTGGGGGGGGTCCAAATGAGAGCCCTCCCCCAGAATTTTTTTTAAAGGTGCATTTCCCACAGTTCTGTGATTTTTATCTATTGACCATCTGAAATCACATTTAAAGGAATAGTCTGCAATTTCTCTGAGATAGTAGCGAATAGGATAGCTTCCAGCTGGGAAAAATTACATGCCTAAAACATGTTGATGTAAATATTGTGATTGGAACAACAAAAAGTCCATAGCACACGATGGACTTTTAATTCCAAGTTAATTTGTATTTTGTTGATTTGTCTCAAAATGAATGTCTGCACATTTACACTGAAACGTTTAATGTGAATTAAATCATAGATTTGTACAAAGAATGAAATGTAAAATATTGATGTTAATTGAATATATATATACAGATTTATGCATTTGACATTAAAAAAAATAGTGTGGCCTGTCCTTACACAATCCCTCTCCCTGTCTCTCTGTGCTACCTGCATTATGACCAGATATTATTATTGTACCAGAAGAATAACTGACTCTGAGGAAAATTTTATTTAGAATATTCTGCTTTTCTTACTAGTTTTATTTACTGCTGACACTAGGCTTAGGTTAAAACAAATGTCATCAAGCTGTTGAGTCTTGTATTCCAGTGTCTCACCTGATCATCCATGTCTTCAGAGACTGTCCCTGTCTGGCCTGTCCTTACAGCATCCCTCTCCCTGTCTCTCTGTGCTGCCTGCATTATGACCAGATATTATTATTGTACCAGAAGAACAGTAACTGACCCTGAGGATCTTTTTAATTTGATACATTGAATATTCTGCTTGTATTACTAGCATTACACACACACATACAAACGACACACGGAAGACACATCATATCATATGATACAGTCTCTTCACTTCAAGCTAGCTAGCTCAACTAACAAACTGAGCCCTTTTTAACGAGTTAAATATTTCAAATTAATTTAAAATTTAACACACTCAGTATGACAACATCACTCCTCTTTAGCTATCTAATTGCTTACTGTCTGAAAAAACTTCGTATGTCCTGTTTTTTCTGCTTTTTGGGTAAAGACATTGCTCCCTCCTTTCTTTCACATTCGAGGCTCTCTATTGTTTCCTCTGTCGGAGCCGGCGCTTCAAACCGAGAGCCGTTAAATGGGCGCAACCAAGTGTACAACTGGGAGGGGGAGGTTACACACTTTAGTGTTCCTTATAAACGGAAATAAATTGATTGGTAAATATTCAGAAATAACAAGAGACGGACTGGTGAGCCAGGTTTCATAAAAGGAGGAAATATTTAACATATTTACGCATAATATTGGGGGGGACAGATTGGTATTTTCCCAGTATTGGGGGGGACACGACCCCCCCAAAGAATGCGTGGTTACGCCCATGCTGAATCACAAATACTTAGCACTATTAGTTTTCAAAGGTGAACTATTACTTATCACTTACATATTGCTTATTTCAAAATCACAAAAGGAGGAGATTTTCATTTATCAAAGGTGTCCTTTTTTTTACTTTCTAGAATGTTTCAAAAAAAGATGAGGCAGATTGAGTGACATCAAATATTAGAGCAAATCCAATGATACAAAGACTGACCAAATATCACACTGAGGTGCTTCCAGTTCTGCTTTTTGTCATGAGGAAGTAGAGTGAACCAGGCCGCAGTTATATATATATTTATATATATGACTCAACCACCAGGAAAGCCCACGGTGGGAGGATGATTGCCGTGTTTCGCCACCAAAACACAGCTGCTTTCTATGTTAAAATAATAACATCGTCTAAATCTATGAGTGGTAGAGGGCTGAGAGAAGGTAGTCCAACCGCACGATCTCTCTCTCACACACACACACACAGGCATGTTGCTTTTCATCCAGTGCCACAGTGATTGTCAGGCCGCCTTCATGGTGTGTGTCCGCCCAGGAGTTGACCACTAGCACACCAGGCTGTAAAGCACGAGTGATTGCATGAGTCATATTTAGAAAGTGCTTCACTTCTACACACAATTACACATTTATCCACAGAGGTGTATGCAGACAAAAGCACATATACACACACACACACACACACACATTTACACACGCATGTTAGTGTGTTTTAGACATGAACAGCTACGTTCAAATTTCAACTATATCTCAAAAACCCCCATAATTGCTACGTCCCACGGACATTTCTGACCAACACACACAATCAAAAAGACCTTATCGCTAAAACTGGCAACTCTGGGCTATTTGGTTATACCCACACGAAAACCAACCGGCACCATTTATTCACTGGCCATGAAGAGACTCGTGTGTTCGCTTACAGTAAAATGTCATGGATCATCTATTCAAGGCCTGTTTATATAAAGCCTTGTGAAATGACAGATGAGACTAAAAATACAGCACAGATGTAAAGAAAGATGACTCAGTTTAGTTTTTGGGAGATTCATCGAATCACTGAGCATAAATAAATACACACATGTAAGTACACGCCAAGTCAAAAAGGGCCCAGAAGCTCATCACAGTACATCTGGACCAGTTTGGTGTGCTGAAGATTTTACAAAATTGCTGTTTACCCAACTTTATCTTATTTTATAACACAGTGTTCTGGGGGCAGCTTATTGTTTTGGCAAGCCCCCCCGAAAAAAGTTTCAGGATGACCCAGAGTCTTGGTCAAAGCTCTCTTATAATAATCCAATTAGTCAGTCTTAAAGGATCCAGGCCTACCTGGAAAGTGGCTCAGCTGCTGTCAGAGCTCGTGGTCGATGAGCTAGAGGGGGTCTGGCTAACAGTTCTCTGGCTGGAAGCTCTTGGTGGGGGGCAAAGGTTTCTGCTGCTAGCTGCTAGCTACTTAGCTACGCTTCATCCCCGGACCCTCCCAGGCCAACCCAGAGCTGGTTATGGTGGTCTGTTACAATTAACAGCACAACAAGCCATAGTGTCTTTAAAAGAAGAATGTTTATTCACTGTTCAGTCTTCATTTAATCTGATCTTCTCATGTTTAATTCACGCAGAAGTCAATTTCACCAAAAGAGCTGAAGTTACAGCCAGCTATTGGACACAATAGACTGCAATGTAGCTATCACTAAAGAAATAAAAACAGCTATTATTTGCATGGATCTGTACCTTTATATCATTTTACCCGATGAGGCACATAAAGATTTAACTTGCCATACAGTCGTCATAGATGTAAAATTTATCCATGGAGACCAAAACCATTTGTTGCTGCATATGTGACAAATACCGCAATAGGGAGCACAAAAAACGACATAATGTGGCAATAAACAAGACACACAAAGATGATGAACAATAGAGGTCATAAACCATAACACAGACACATGTGACAACAACAAAAAAAAAAAAAAACTGAAGTTTTTATTTATTGTCTATTTTTCTTATGTAGAGAAGACACCTTTTTGGTGACTGACAGACTGGTTAACTGACCAGAGCTGTTCACAAGGGATCCTGTGCCAATGGCCACCTCTCCATCACGGTCCTGTGAATTTTAACAGGTCTGTGATGTTTCCTTCTATTCTCTAGGAAACCTGGCCCAAGCCCATTTCACACAACTTCATCTTGTCTTATAGTTTCCTTATGGGACACAAGCCTGTACATTCCACAAGAAGCCATGTCCACGTCAGGCAGGCAGATGCGACCGTTGGACTGGTCAGTTCAGGGTGTGATCTCTCTACGAGTGACAGTTGTATCCTTGCTACAATCTGGATAACTCAAAAGTTTCACATATACCAGCCATAATATTTGCATGTGTTTCTTTTCTGAACTTACATCATCGCATGAATTTATTTGTGTGTGCACTCTAAGACCTGTGCGAGAAAGACTTTTCAGCTGCAGCTTCAACACATCTGTGCCAGTCCAAGGAAAGGAGAGGAAGTGCATCCTGGGAAGATGGGGGGGGGGGGGGGGGGGGGGGGGGGGGGGGGGGGGGGGGGGACTGTGATTGACAAAACACAAAGTAAGTCTTTGTGCGTGTGGTTGCTGGCACAGCAAGTGGGCATGAGTGCTTTTACATCACTTAACTCACAGAGCTGAGATCAAACATCTTTTTTAAAAACAGACGTGATAAAGAACAACGCAGGAAGCAGTGTGAAAGATGAAACCTGGAACACAGAGTATAGCTCTGACTGCTTTTTTTTTCCTGCATGGACCTCAGAATAAATGCATTTGAATCTTTTTTTTTTTAATTTATGTAACCCAAAATATTGTGAGTTTTGAAAGTTTTACAGTGGATTTGTTTTAGTTGGTAGTTTTGCCAGTAGTGTGCTTTTTACCTCATGTTTCTTGAAACATGCTGTACTGTTAGATAAGATCTCCCCGGACTTGAAACCGGCAGCTTTCTCTTCCTCTGAGTTCCCTTCAGTTCCTGGAAACACACACACAGTTCTCTAGAAAGTTCTCTGCTGAATTTGAGATGCTGAAATTTTAATGACTGGACTCCTCAGGCTATCTTGAGGTTGTAGGGACAGATGTTGAAATAGCATAGCCTTTGTATATATCTAGAACCATATGTGTGAAATGTCTGGGAACAAGGGTAATATGAACTTAGGGGCAGAATGAAGCCTTTAACTTATAGGGCTGCAGTATTTAACCGTGTAAAGACTGTTGTCGAGTCCTTAAGTTTTTTAGATATACGCATATATAATATATGATATCACCACTTAGTTATAGTAGTGCTTTGGGAAACCTTTGTCAAGAGCCAAATACAGTATTCACAAATTCCACTTGAAAATGTACTGTGTAAAACAGAAGCTTAATATTGACCTTGTCCAGAGGAGGGATTGACATCTCTGGGCTCTGAGGCATATGAGCTGGATCATCTCGGAGAAAATGTGTAATGTGGTCAAACAACTTGGTATGCCATAACTTTTTTTTTTTTGTTTTTTGGAAAAATAGGTACTGTGGTCTCTGGAAGAAAGAAAAAAAGAACCATCCAGACCGTTGTCAGCAACAAGTTCAGAAACCAGGCCCTGTGATGGTTTGGGGTTTAACCAGTGCTCTCTTTGAACATCATTTAAATGTCCATGATGGCAGCATTATTGCAGAAAAGCACATTGAAAAAAAGGTACGTTCTGCACATATTATACAGGAATGGCTGAGGAAGAAGAGGGAGTGGGTACTGAAGTGACCTTCATGCAGCCATGACCTGTCCCTAAATGATATGTGGAGAATTTTAAAACTGCAACAAAGAAAACTGAGCTCCTTTCGATGTGTTTCCTGGGAAAATGGGACAATTTACGACTAAAATACTTCATTGCTTAAAATCGTTGGTGCCAGAATACCTTTTAACTGTTGTGACAAGAAACAAGCTTTATTGTCTTAATGTTCAAAAATTCAGTTCAAAAAGTTCAAAAATGTATATATGTTGACAAATAAAACAAAGTTAATGATTTAAAATAATGATAGCTTGGGTGAATATTGTCTGCAAAGAAATACAAACCAATAAATGTAAAAAACAAACAAAAAAAAGACTTAAAAAAAAATGCTGTTTTCTTTTCTTTTTAGAATTCTCCATATTGTCTCAACTTTTTCTGATATCATTTGTCCAATGTAGATTCTAGATTTTAGATTACTGATCTTATAGATTAGGATCTATAATATGATGACAAATGACACAAAGAACAGATTGCTTTAATTTTAAGTATTTTAATTGTGATTCTGCCATGCACAACCCTGGCCAGCCAGGGTCCACTGATATCAATGTATTAACAAAAGGTGGTCCATTCTGTATACGTCAAATAGAAATATGTTACACACTGTATGTACAAACATATGAATACAATGAGATTGTGGTGGATTTTCTTTTAAAAAATAAAGGTGTGAATGGCAGCTGTATGTTTATGCATGCATAAGTCATCTTGCCATTTACTAAACAGTATATTTCTTATTTCACTTGAACAGCTGGTAAAATGCGTAAGAAATGTAAACATGAACGGAAACAGCAGCAAGCATGTTTTCATTATTATTTACACCATTCCTATGTACATAAATATACAATGTGCATTTAAATTGCCTGCTTTCTTGCTTTAATTTACTGCTTTAACCAGATGGAAAAACCTTTATCATATGAATTAGAAATAAATAATATTTCCAGCATTACACACTGGTTTTCTGCTTGGATTTAACATATGCCTCTTTGGCGTGCTAAACTGAAAAATAACCTCACCAAGGTGATGTTTTATGAAAGTGAAAGTCATGACAAAGATCAGGAATATATGAGATTTTGAGGCTCTATGCCTGTATGCTTGGAAAAAAAAAATACAGATTAATGATTATCTGAGAGCAAAAACAAAAAAAGAAACACATTTACTAGTGTATTTAGTTGTGCCTCAGCCATCCATCTGTGCATCATCTAAACCCAGTTCTTCCTCTTCAGGATCATGGGGGTCTGCTGGAGCCTGGCCCAGTTCTCTTCAGGTATAAGGCAGGTCTATATCCTGGACTGTCGCCTGCTCATTGTAGGGTCACATATGGATTTACAACCACACATATTCTCACTTCTGCATGAAGTGAATTTTAGTGCATCTTATGATTTAGCATCCAACTCATTTGAATAGATGAACACATTTGCATGGACCTTAATCACAAACTGATGTGGTGATCCAGTCATCTGAATTGACTATACTGAAGCAGTGAAACATCTAAAACATGCACGTCCGTGGATCCCAAGAACCAGGACTGGAAAACACTGCAATGAGGGAATTAATGTCCTTTTTAAATCTCTTTATAGAAATAGTGCATGAGACATGTTGGATTACTTTGGAAAAAGCTCTAACATCACCCTTTCACCTTCAATTTCTGAAATTACAGCTTGGAATGTTAACAAACATGATGTCAGAATATGATTTGTGCTAAAGGTGGATGGGAGGCTCATGTATATTATGGTTAACTATAAATTTAAGTATAGAGACACCAAAGAGCAAATTCACCAAATATGCTTTGCTCCACTCTCTCTGGACAATGACTCCCTCATCTCCAATGATAGAGGTGAAGCCTTAAGTAAAAGCATGTTTAGTGTTAGAAGGAGAGAAGTTGAGTTATTTACTGGAGAAATGAACATAATTATAGGTTTAGACTTCATAATGGGTGGGCTTGTTGAATGTGAGGTGGCCATGGTTGATGGTGCTTTGTCCTTTGAGGGTGTTTTCTCAGATGACTGCAAAAACTCTGAAGGCCTTTCCTCCTGTGGGGTTCAGCAGGCTGAAAAAAAAAAAGAGCAGGAGAGCAAAAATGTCAAAGTGAGGATCCATTACCCACATACTGCACCCGCATACATGTATTCATACTGGATGTAGCGCCGTCCTATCAATAAAACTTGCATTTTATTCATTATCTGGAGTCCTTTAAGTGTTACCTCTCTGAAGTAACGCTGTTCTGGTGACAGCCACTGTACCGCTGCCTTTTGTCCACTGGCATCACATCAAGGTAACCTCCCGATTCATTCTGGATCGCTCCTGCATGAATGGCTGCTCTGCAGATACTGGATTTCTGGATAGCATAGATCATAGTTTTAACATACAATTATACATGAAAGCACCATAAAGGCTCCCGTGTTCTGTTGGTAAATGCCGACTTTTAATGTAATAAATTTATAGTTCTTCCAGCGTCATAAACAGGAAATATAGCGATTATGTTTAAGTGTAATAGGTTATTCACAGGTTGCTTTCAGAAAGAGAATCACACTGATGAAAAGAAAAAAGTTAGTGTAAATGTTAAAGTTTATTAATGAATATAGCCTTGTCATAAGTCTAAAATTCTAGTCAACTATCTCTATACAATCAATAAAGGACAGTTATTAAACATGAGGAAAACACTTACATCTGAATAATATTTAGTTCCAATAACTCGACCTTGACTGTTATGCAGACAGTTCCTGGGACAATACAACCTGAAAAAAAGCACACGTTTGCATAAGGTCATCAAATATTTCTACTGTAGGTTATTTCCATATGGAACAGATTGCGTGAAATTAAAACCAGTTAACAATTAATAAAGCATTAAAAAGCCACTTTCTTTCCCCACTTGGGTTTTCATTTCTCCACTGCTTTTCATTTTCCTGTATTTAGATGGACATCTCCACAATGATGTCACCCGTTGGTTTGTGGATGACCATTTTAAAGCCTTGCATTTTTGAACAAGGAAAGTATGAGCGAGGTGTAGCTCTGGCAGCGACTCTAGGAATACTATGCACATCCATACAGGGGCAGCTTCTCAGTCTAAAGGTTGTCCTAAACCGAGGCCCAGAGGGTGGTCATGATTATGACAAGGTTACCGCGCTGTATTTTGAAGAACACTCGAAATAAATTAAGATCCTTCAACAAATGTTTACAGGTTAATTAAAGGTAGTAAGACATATGAATATTTCTTATATATTTCCATACAGTCTGACTTCTCGTAATCAGTAGAGTCAGATGAGAAAATGAAAGTTTTGAACACTTTTACATTGTCAAGTCCATCTATCATATGAAATTTTAAATTTGCATGCGAGATGTAAGAATCCCTCATTATGATTGTGATTTTGACAGAATAGCATCATGTAGTCGCTGTAATCCAACAGGTCCAACATCATGCTGTTACCTTGGACAGTGTCGAACAGGTTTCTTGAAGGGACAGAAGAGCGCCACAGTGGTATCACATGTTATTGCTTTTACTGAGAGACAAAGAGACAAAGCACAACAAACAATTGTTAAACTGTATTTTCTTTACACAGTTCATGACACAAAATGAAATTCGAACTTTAAATGTATTTCTTACCAGGAACTGTTTCCACTTTGAAGGAATTTGCACTTTTGTTTTTCCTGTAAAGTTAAATAAAACAATATAAGACTACAACCATGAAGGAATGGACAAACACAAGAGAGGATCAATTTCAATCAATCATCGATAGATTTGAATTGTGTAATTAGATATCAGTTTACTAGGTTGTCTTACCCAATGGATTGGATGCCATTCTTGTATGATTTGGTAAATTGTTGCTGTCTGCCCAGTCGGGTCACATCCAGCCATCCTCCATTATTGTCAATGACTCCAGAGTGTAATCCAGCTCCACATATGCTGGATTGCTGAAGGATTATCCAAAGGCAGAAACAGTCTTTTTTATATAATGTACTAATAGTAATGTGTGTGGTAAGGCACTGATTTTTGAAAGTGCCCATTTACCATGTCATAGTATCCAGTCCCAACTACTCTCCCTGGTCTCTCCAGGCAACCAGGTGGACACTCGTATCTATAGATGGAAATCAGAGTGAAGTGAACAGAATTCGGGCAATGATTCTATTCTTCCGATATAAGTACACACAAAATAATGTTTAATTTTGATATTAGTTTGAATTTGGTGATCGCTTCAATCAGTATCTACCTGTTACAGGTGGTTCCCTTGCACTGATCCCTCAGCTTGGTCTCACAGTCAACCTGTTGACCTGAAGCAAAGCAGTTGTAATACTACTATGATATATTTAGAATTGTGTCTGCTAAAATGTGAAAATCCTTACACATCTGCTCTGCGCTGACAATTTGGTTTCTCTCATGGTCTTCACTGGGCGTCTGGGCCCTTGGCTGCACCTCTCTGTCCCTCACTGGGTCTGGTTCAGGTTCAATGTAGTTGGTCTCCTCGATCTCAGGAGCTGGGCGGGGGTCAACACCCCCCGCTAAGAAAAAGAAAAAGAGAACAGATTGCGCAATCACGATAAATTTTGGAGTTTTCTTTTATTGACTGAAGTTGATTTCAGTTTTAAAATAGCCCCTTTTTTTTTATTGTGGAAATGTTATATTGAACATGCAAAGAGGGATGAGCTGGTTTTTCAGTAAATACATGAATAACACTTTTTTTTCACACATTTGGTTCAAAGCATACCTTTATAACATAAGTTATCCCTACAGCCACCACCGTAGCTGGCTGGACAGGCAGAACATGGAGTTCCATACTTATATGGAGCATGGCCCCACCAGTTTCCCCTGGAAAAAAATAAAAATTACAACACCAACTTTGCCGCAATTAAAAACAACCAATGTGTGCTTTATTTTTCATGCTTTCTGCAGAACTTTAAAAAAAAAAAAAAGTCAGTTGTAGAAATTGCCACAGCTGAAAACCTACGGTGGAGAGTAGTTGCAGACCAGATAGACAGCTTTGGCCCAGATCATTCCCCATACGTTCATGTTGTAACACACGTTGATGGCACAGCCAATACGATTACTAGTTGCCCACACCAACTACAAAACAAACAAATAAATAAATGTTAAGCATGTACAACAGCTACATTTAAATGTTGGATTATGTGTGAGTTATTTAACAGGAGATCTTAATGATCCTCTCTGAGTAGCTTGGTAAAAGGTAATATAAGCAACGGAAAACAACATAATCTCTCATAATCTAGACAGTCATTAAATATTCATTACAAAGTCAGTTTTAAAAAGACAGATTTTAGCCTGTTATGTTTCTTCCTAGAACCTATAACTACATCCCAAAAGACTTAAGAAATTAAAATCATAATATTTAAAATGAATACATATGTATCGATAGTATTCACTGACATCAAACATCCAGGTATTTTGACTCAGCCTCACCATATTACTCATCAAGCTTCACAATACAGCGCCGGTTCTTCATTTATTATAATGTAATTTTAGTGTGTTCACAAGTTATGAACATTAATCAGCAGAAATGGATGAAATTCATTCAGATAATGATACTCAAAATACAGCAGGAGGCAAATGGAAAAAGCTTGAAATCTCATCATGTGATAAAATAGCAGCACTTGTGGATTCAACCAGTACAGGTGGCTAATATGGATTATACACACGATCTGAAGGATTTACATGACGTCTCATACCTTGACATCTAAATTATAGTTTTCATGATAAAAGTGCCTCAACTTTGGAGGAACTGAAGACCTACAAGTCTCTGGAGGCTGTCCTCCAGAGACTTCGCAATCCTGACGCAATCCTTCATGTACTCGAATTTTAGGGGTCTGATCTGCTCTCACAATCATGAGAAACGCATCTAGGATGTGGCATTTTAGCAACTTTAATGGTGATTTTGGTCTTAAAAGCCTTGATTTAGTGCAGAATGTAAGACACACTCTCACTACACGCTGCTGCTGGCAGTGTTTCTAAATTACCTACTAGACACACATCATGGTGGAAGGCTTGTTGTGACATCATGTGAATACTATCTATTTGCAAGAAATTGCTAACAATCATCCCCAGTGCTTAGTTATAGGCCTTACCTGAGTGTAGTGAGTACAAACTGGTCCTGAACATCTGAACGGGCAGTGTGGGTTGCATTCCTGGGAATATGGATAGCTGTAATACCTCACCTCATCATACCAGGCCTGCACATGGAAAGTCGGGGGCCGGTCCCTAAAAATAAGAGAAATGGTATTTCTCAATATTCTGCATGCCACCAAAATAACACTTGGGAATAATTGTACTGTATCAAAATATCATTTCAGTGCTTTTTTACATTTTTGAGCAATGCCTAAAGGCAGCTTGAATTTTTGATGAGCAAAGTAATGGAGAACTCTTGGGAACTTTCAGGAATTGTGTGAAACTGCTTTTAACCAAGTCACCAAGATAAAAAATTAAAGTTACCTGTCTATGTTTATGGAAATCCCTGATTGATCTCCTCATGCTCCACCATGTTTAATTAGGTATAAAACAAAAACTGCATTACACGGGTGGAAAGGTGATGGTAAAAATACGTTTTCTACACTTTTGCACTGAAGACACCCCAGTGGGTAGAAAATTATTATTACTTATGTCAGTCCATCTTGAAAACTGCAGGTTCAAATCTCTTGTGAGTACCATGTGAGCACATTTGTCTTTCTTAAAGTACCTCAACATTTTTTTTTTTTTCATGTTAAAAATTTGAGTTTCAATAATCTTCAAAGAAATATTACCTCAAGAAGCACTTACTGTTGGCCTTCATCACCAAAGAGACACTTGGGATTACCTTTGCCCTTTTGTGACATCTGGGCATTGCTTTAGGGAACTATTCTCACGTCAAAAACAATGAGGCAATGCCTGTTTTCAAAACCACATTCGGAAGTGAGGATGAGCTATTGAGATTGGGCTATTGGGCTATTATGAGATGACGCATACCACTTGTTTCCAAAAATATAACATTTTGACCCTTATTCTGGAGATTACTTGTGACTTTACTATTCATATACAATGTTTGGAGACATAAAAAGCATAATCTTTCCTTCATTTTAACCCACTGCTTTAAGGTTATAATACACAGTGTAGTCTAGACATTTACTTATCTTTTACTTGATAAAAAGTAAAATATATGCAAAAGATTAGCTTGACATCTGTTAGCATGCTTCCTTGATCTGAGCAGAACTGAACATCTGGGCTTATTCCTGGGCTAATTAATTTAACATATCCTTAAAATCAGGACATGTACTAAGGTTTTTAAAGTCGCAGTAACTAAACCTTTAAATAAAAAACAAAAAAAAAAACAAAAACAAAAAACAAATGCACAGATTAGAACTCGTTATCAGGATTCTAAAAAAAAAGGGTCATGCTCTGGGCTTCTGAAAAGCACTTAGAGACAATTTGTACTGTAACAGACACTATACAAATAACGTTGAATTGAATTGAATTCCCAGCATGTTGAACAACTACAATATAAAACTTAAATATAGCCAGCTGATTCATTTTCTAATTGAATTGAATTTATATATATTTTTTCAACTTAAGATAATATTTAAATAACTATAATATTAACTATAACTAAGGACCACAGAGTATCTATTTTGACTTATCCATTTTTGAGGCCATCTGATTGTCTTAATCAGTAAGCCAATCAGATTTGTGATATCAGTGATATCACAACCAAGATCAAAGTAGAGCTATCCAGCCTCCCCATCTCACATCGTACTGCACTTTGGAAATGGGTGGTGCAAAGCTGTATAACAGATCTTAAAGGAGGCACAGTCCTCAGAAAAGAGGGGTGTGATGAAGTTGAGTGGCTAACTCCACACCCTTTAACTGGCTGCAATGAACAGGGCTGTGAAGAAGTGTTTAAAAAACTGAAATATTATTCTGTATCTCTATGGTATTTTGACCAAAGCATAGAACACACATTTAGTTAAGACCCAAGGAAACTGTGTCAACTTGTGAAAAACAAATGTTATCTTCCCATTTCGAGCGTATGGATAAGGTGAATATAATTCCACCAGAAAAACAACGTCTGTAGTTCTAAGTATATGTTGACAGGGATATTTAATCTGCTCGTAATCACCCATAAAATATGTATGATGCACACCGAGTTCGCTGTCATAGAAATGAAAATAAAGGTCCAGTTGATGAAAAATTCCAATGCTTTCTGCTCTCCTTGTTGATGAGTTGGGCAGTAAATGTTTCCAAGCAATGATAGCAGCAAAAGATTTGACACCTAAAACCAAAGGCAATGTGTTCAGGCCAGAATCACAGATTTGGAAAAAGAAAAATGGCCACATATAACAAATTCAGGTATATCTAGAACACTGTTGTTGATATGGTGTTGATTTTTTTTTAGCATTTTTTTTTTTTTGCTGTATTTTTCTGTTATTTTCTTAATATTTATACTGATATAATTCAGTATTTGTATGTATTTAAAGAAGTCCTGTTCTCTAGTAAGTATTTCTCTTTAAGCATTTCAAAACTGAGCAGTGCTTTTCTTTACATTATATTACATTACATTACAAGACTGGGTCTTTTGCCTTGCCATATCTATCTAGATAACATCTTGTCTGGATAACGTATTTGTTTTAACAGATTGAAAGGATTGAAAAAGGAGATCACCTTGTGCATTCCTCCTCCTCCTTGACATTTTTTTTTTTATTCTCAGTTAGTAATTACTTGTGCCACAAGTTGTCTGAAACTTTAAAAGTGTTTAATGATGGAGATGGCTATTTTCTGCCTGAATCGGAATGGTTATAGTTTTAACTCACATTTGGGTTTTACTCACAATAATCTTATATCTTGATAATTCACCCTAATTTTTCAGGAGTTTGCATCAGCTGGGGCAGAGGGTGTGTTGGCTGACTGAGATATGTCAAGATATAGGATAAGATATATGTGAGCTGCATAGCAAGCTAGCTTATGCTATGTTTCTTTCATATGGATTCCCCTAATTTCTGCATTTTGTCTCATATCTTGAGCCAGTAGTTCTAAAAAATAAGGCAAAAAAACAAAGGTGACCATGCACAACATTGTCTTGATCCCCTTTCTACGGTTAAACTATTTAATAAATATCCATTGACCTCAACCTTTGCTGTGGGATTTGTATATAATGCCTCTGTGATTTTAAATAACTCTGCTGTTTAATCCAAATCTTTTTAGAACTCTGTAGAGAAATGTCCAGTTGACTGAGTCAAATGCCTTCTCAGTGTCTATGCTCATTGCTACTGCCTCCATTTTTACCTCTGCCAAGAAGGTTATGTTTATCTATTTGTCTGTCTGTCTGTTTGTCTGTGTTCAAAATAATTCAAAAAGTTATGGATGGATTTTGATGAAATATTCAGGAGTTGTCAGAAATGTGAAAAGGAAGAAATGATTTAATTTTGGGTGTGATCCGGAAGAAATCCTGGATTCTGGATCACTTTCAAATTTTTGATAATTGTTACGCTTGGCGGAGGTCTGCGCTCTCCGAGTGCTTTTCTAGTTGTTTTTAATACATGATTCATAATATGCAATGTCTGTCTTATATTGCCCTGTGTCTGGCGTTGCTGTATAAAACCTGTTTGATAATTATGAATCAATTTGGGCATAGCCTCTTTTATTCTCTTGCCCATGATGGATGGAAACAGTCTATAACCCACATTTAAGACAGATATTGACCTTCAGGTCTGTTGTTTGTAAATTCGTGTACAAGGTCTTTTGTTCAGAAAAGCACCAACATGAGCTTTACCTGGAACCTCAGTATATATGTTTTCACAAAATGCTTCAAAGGCATCCTGGATTTATCTTAATTTGTTTTAAATTAATTTTGTTCTTGGGTCTCGTATTCTACGCACTGTATTTTCAGATTGTTTTTTTCTTCCTTTTCCATGATGGGATTTTCATTGACCTGGAGCCACTCTTACAGTACCTTTGTTTAAGATACATAAGATTTCACTTTTAAGTTGCTGTTGAGCATGGTTTGTAATGTATCTCAAAGGCAAACGTGTTCAATGTGAACTTGGCTTGTGTGTGATATGGATGTAGAGTACTCTGTTTACAATTAGATGATAGCATCAGCATCAGTGGAGAGTAGATTTGGAATTCAAAGACACATTCACATTATTGTTCCATTACTTGTACCACCCCTCCTTAAAACATAATTCACCTGCTTGTTCATACACACCTGCCCCAGTGCACTCCAAGGTTTTGGCCTATTTGTGTCAGCATGTGGCTCGGTCCATGTTCCCACCGGCAGGTGTGCGCCCAGTGCTCTGCACTCCTCTCTAACTCGTAATCCCATATCTGAGGAACACACACACGAGCACACTGAGCAACACGCAGGTTCTTAGAAATAGAGTTAGCAGCTTTTTGCAAAGATGAACTTGGGCCAGCTGTCATATTCAGCTAGGGTGGGTAATGACCCAACCTTTTATTCTTATGATGTACAGTAGTATAAGTTTTTTTTTTTCTTTTAGGAAGAATGTTAATCTCAGACACTGAGAGTACAAAGCAGCTGTACCTTTAAGAAATGACTGCAAATCTAAACGTCCACACTGGATCACCCCCCTGAATTAAGTGGTCTAAGTGACCACTTACCATATTTGAGGCTTTAACTGCTACTCATTACAGTTTGTTTGGATATCTCATCATTCTCTTCAAGGACATAAATTCCACTAAAACCAACTTTAACTATACACACTTGAGGTAAAGGGAACCTGAAAGATGAACTTGCTCTTGACTTGAATGTGTAGTGATTGTATGCATGCCTGTTGCAAATTTAACACAGTGTAGTCAGAACTAGGCCTCTCCTTTCCAACACACACATTCACTTTCTTACATACCTGAGAGACCACCGCATCAACTTGCAGGTTTGTGCTACTATTCAGTGCGGTTGTTTCATAGTTTGTTTCTAGTAAGTTCTGGTCACATAAAACAATCTGACAGAGGAAAAAAGAAGCAAACAAAAAAAGGGGCATCTAACACTAAGAGTCTGGGAGTCATAATAAGTGTAAGAATCTAACAAAATCTACTGAAGTGAAGCCCAAATACCAGAAAACAACTCACACACATCTTATTTTGAATAAAGTAGAAAGGAAGGCTGTACATATGGGACTAAGCACTTTAAATGTTGCAGCAAAATTAATGTACTGTTGACACTGCCGGGAAGTGAAAAGAATAGCTGTTGTGTGCTCAGCTGTTGACATGTAATTTAGATGCATTACCACTTAAAATATCAAATATCACATCGAAACTAACAGGATAAGCCTTAATGTGGACCCCCATAATGTGTGCCATATGTTCGGTATAACACCAGCACAATGTTGGTTATTCATTGTGATACCGCTGACTGGAAAACTGATATTTTCACTCCTGACTTCGTTGGCCATAATCCAGCTGTATGTACACCAACAGAACTACTTTTAGTTCTCCAGTTTTATAAAGCATTTTTCCTGTTACCTACGGCATTCATTTGTCTGTGGTTGCTGTAAAAAATGTACCTTCACAGAACTTCTGTGCGATGTGACTTTTACAGCTTTGTTCATAACAAAATCACTAATGCAAAACACTCCAAAGGAAGCATGTTGCAATAGGAATAATGAACAGGTATATACAGTCATGGAAAAAATTATTAGACCACCCTTGTTTTCTTCAGTTTCTTGTTCATTTTAATGCCTGGTTCAACTAAAGCTACATTTGTTTGGACAAACATAACGATAACCACAAAGATTGCTCATAAGAGTTTTATTTAAGAGCTGATATCTTACCATTTTCCATGGTTTTCTTGATTATAACCTAAATCGCTTAAGTTTTTACATCAATAGCTATGGCGTTGTACTGCCAAAAACACTGCTTTTATGCATTCAGTGTTTTCTTTTCTGTCTGTTTTAGTCACATGATGACGTTTAGTGGTACCAGGTATTAAAATGAACAAGAAAGTGAAGAAAAAATGGTGGTCTAATAATTTTTTCCATGACTGTATGTCCAGACCTTGGCAAGTTTTATCAACCTGAAGGGTCACCAGACAGCTAAAACCTCACAGCAGCTCATGTCATAATGGCAATAATTATTTAATTCTCCATCACAACTAAAAATGTGATCATAGTGCGAATTACGAGGGGGTTTGGGGGGGTTTGACCTCCCCAATTACAACTTCGACCCCCCTAAAGAAGGGACAAATTGTCATTTTTGTCATCTCTAGAAAATGTTGACCCCCCCCCAATTGTCATTGTATAATTTGCACTCTGAATGTGATGGATATTATTGATTCCCACTCATTAAAAGAAAAGCTAGTTTTAGTCAGCTTACATTGCCATGTATACTTTGGGCTTCTTAGATGGTCATTTACAGGAATCTTCTTGAACAAAGTGCATACATTTTTAAAGGTTTGAAAGATTTTTCATTCTGTTCAGTTCACTCAGTAAGGCCTCAGGGTGTACATTAGGACAGATTAAGCATCTTAAGAAAGGTTTAAACATCAGTATCTTAGTACAAGTTCTGAAATTTACAAGGACTTAACCATTTATTAAATTCTTCAGTCAGCTCCTGCCAACATTATTATTTTTTCTTGTTTTATTCTTTGGCAAACAAAGGGAATACAAGTGTGACTGAAGAAAAAAAAACAAAACAAAAAATCTCAAGTTTTTTGAAGAAGTGACACAGTGCTGGCCACATATACAGTAGGTTGCATGTCACAGTGGCATGAATGTGTTTAAAATCAAGTCTCCCATAAATGCACACATATTTTGTTACTTTTAATGCTTTGTATTGTAGCTAAAATATCTATGTCGCACGTATTATCTTTCCTGAAATACAATTGCCTACCACAACACCACCATGGCCACCCTGGACAGAATAATGAGGATGGATAGCATCAGGACTAATACATTATAAAAGCACAGATACTGAGTCTCATAGAGATGAGCTTGATTTATTTTCTGAGCATGCTCGAAACATCTAATTGGCAAATGGCCAAGTAATATCTATAATTCAATCCCAACTTGATATCAAAATTAAAAGAAGGAGGTTGGTTTCATCAATTCCTGTGGCTTTATAAAACTTGGACCAACAGCATATGTAGGGCTTAAACATCTTTTTTTTTTTTTTGGTCTGCATGTAAAGTCGTGGTTAATCCCATCATCTGGCAAAAACCATTTAATGTATATATGCAATTTCATCTTGTAGCAAGATGAGGACTTAAACATCTTAATCTGTCACAGCTACTTTACATCACCTGTTTAAAGCACTGGATTCTTTTTCCTACTTAGAAGGTGATACTCCTCACCTGCAATACCCATGTGTCACTACCACTTACACAAAACTGGAGTTAAGTGCGAAGCTTTCACAGCACACACAGATTCTAATGACCTCTGATCTCATTATTTCCTTCTGTTTCTGTTAGTATTCCCTCTCAATTATTCAGCACATGGGAAGACCGACTGCCCACAAGCCTCTGGAGAAAGGTCAGGGTAACAACAGATCTTTCCCCTTTTTCATTCCAAAGAGCATTAAGTTTCCAAAATACAGATCTGCTTGCAGCCATCTGCCTGGACCACCGCTGCCTCAAAGCTGCAAGATGTGTATTCTTTTTAGTGCTAAACTGAGGAAGAGCCTTAAAGTAAACAAGTAATCTTGCTTTTTGTGTGTGTTTTCAAAGTATCTATGCAAACAATGGTAATTTAACTTGCAGTGTGTTTTTGTGGGAGCCTGTATGGAGATCTCCATTTCTCAAGAAGATGTTCTTTAAATGATCAGACGCATTCATTTAACAGCTTCTGCATGAAAGTAAGAATTTAAAAAAGCACAGCCTGCAAATCCTGCAGTCTGAAAACCAAATACTTGACATTCATCAATCCCTTGCTACCACATCATCATCATCAGTAGTATCCCTTTTAGAAGAAAGAATGGATTAGTGTACATAACATACATTTACACAACAGTGCCTCACACTTCAAATGATGAGGCTCGGCATGTTTAAAAAAGCTCCACCGCTGTGGCACCAAAATGAGATGCATAGATGATCAAATAAAAGGCAACACTGGCTTTGGTGTGAGTGAGTTGAGATGGACAGAGACAGAGAGGAGCCAAGGGTGAAGTGAAAGTCATGGAAGGTAAAGCTCAAGCAGAGCAAACGAAGGGAAAAGAGTCAGCAGGAGAATGGAATGATGGAGTGAAGGAGGGCAGGGCAGGAAGAGGGGGCAGCTGGGTGGGGTAGCTAAGGTAAAGGGCAGGACAACACTGCGGGGGTGAAAGCTGGATCTGCGCCAGAAGGAGGGCAAGCAGAATGTAGGAGTTCGTGCCAGACTGAGGCTTAGAGATTTCTTTCCTGTCTGTCTTTCTTTTGCTAACAGAGCTGCCCTGACAGAGTCAAAGAGTTTCTTTCCTCTCAGAAAAACCTCAGTGTTGTACCTCCATGACTGAGCCAGATTTGCACGGGGGACACCCTGTAGCAGAGATGCATGTTCTCTGATTAATATTCATTTTGTTCTGATTTATGTTTTAATATAGTTGTTCAGCAAAACACAAACAGGAAATGTATGAAACTGACCATAATATTTAATTCAGAAAGTCATTCAGATGTGCAGGATACTGTGATATCACATGCCCAGCTCTGACAAGAATCATCCAGCCTCCTCATCTTTTCCTCCACCAAACTTAACATCATGCTGTACTTGCTTTAAAGTGGTTCTGAAACACCAGTTGCAAATAAAACACCCAGAGGAAAGAGGAGGGATGAGTCAGGTTGAGTGGAAGACTAAAAGCAGCTGCTATGAACAAAGCTGTGAAGCCATGCAGAAAAGGGAGCTGTTATAACGTATCCCTGTGGTATTTTGTCCAAAGGATGTCACAGACATTTTGTGATTCCCTCCAAAGGGAAGTTAGATAGACAGTTAGTATCCCAGTCAACGTCACAACACCGAACTGAAGTTACTGCTAACTGCTAACTGATCTGGCATGAGCACTAAAATCCACTGCCAGCTTGTGATTAATGACCATCAGTAAATGAACCGAGTAACCTGCACAATAGAGCGAGTATGAGAGTGACTGCTCATGTATGTGAGCGACCACACCGTGAAACCAAATGTCAGCATCACTACCAGAACAGGAAATAGCTCTTGAGGCCTGGAGAGCAGTCACAGAATGCAATGTGCTTCTGGAAGTTTTTCTTCACAGGAATATGCAAGAGTGAGGCTTTTTCTAACCCCTAAACCCAAGCTAATATATCTGAATCAGTCCATGATGGGATTTTTTCCCCAACTGGTTTACTATTGTGGAGGGAAGTCAGTCAGACACGCTAATGACCGGAGAAAGTGGTTTTGCCTTCAGAAAGCACTTGAATAACAATTCCTTTAATGTGCCACTGTTTTCCCCGAGCATCACGAACACCACTTCAAGCATGCTTGGATGCATAAAACCTGGCTGGCCTACTGCATCAAGTAAACACTGTTTACGCTGAATCAGGTTGAGCAAACAGTCAAAGCAAACTATTTTTGGACCAGGAATTTGTTTATAGCTCTCCAGCTGCACTTTTGTCTCCAGTTATAACCTCAAACTGTAACAGTTATGAGATGTCTGCGTCCTCTGTACTCACCATGTACTCCATATTGGAGGCGGGAGGATGGACCTGACCCCGCAGCTTGTTGTGCAGGTCCAGGATGAGGTGCATGTCTCCCTCGCTGATGGCCCTCTTCCCCCTCGACCTCTCCCTCCACCACTCCTCATCCTTGTTCCTGTACGTGTCCAAGATGGACTCAAGCCGGGTGGAGTTTGTAAGAACCATGGACAGGACTGTCCTGGTCAAGCAGAGGTACAAGCCCACCACTGTGACCCAGCCAGGGGAAGGCAGAGACCTCTTCATGATGGACTAAAGACTGACTCTATCAGGAATGTCTTCCGTCTGCAGGATAGAGTGACAGCATGATAAAATAGGATGGCTTTTGTGTAAATATCTTTTTATTTTTCCTCCATGCTTCTACTATGTGAGAATAAAGCCTGTCCAGGTCTTTTTGGGGTGCTCCCTCTTCACTCATAAAAAGCTTAATCCAGACAAAATGTCAGCATTTATCAGTATAATGATCTTCCCTCGAGTCTTCAGCATCGCTAAAACTCTCTACTCTTCCTGAATTTATCTCTTATTTGAGCTTAAAATTGCTTTAATTACGGGCTACTGGCACTTCAAACAGTAAGCTTACTACAGCTTTCAGCAGTCCGAGTGCATCTGCAGGTCACTGCATCACTGCAAACAGAGGACCAGTGTAAACTGAGCTTTCACACTTCAAATTAACTACATTTTGCTGTGCTTTATGCGCTAAAGTGTCTTTTGTGGGGGTCTTAATATGAAAAACAGAGATTAAATCACAGGAGCTGAAATGCAGTACATACTAGCATATTTTTTCACAATAAAAACAAAAAGAGATCATCTTAGAGGGAGGAAAGGTTCTTCCATATATATCCACAAATAGCAAAGTAGTTTACCTCTAAATTCTCCTTCAGTGATCAAGATATCTTCCTGGTATAATTATTCCTTATGTTGAGCCGCCTGGAGATTACTGCAGTGTGATGGTTTGCCAACTGAGAGCGCATTTAAATCCATCCATCACACAAAATGCGCTCAGGCAGTTGGGTCTCTTTAAGGCTGTACATCCACCCTACAGGACAAAGAGCTGCTAATGTCTGTAGGAACCTGTTGAATTCCTCAGGTCTCTCGCTGCGCCGCAGGCTGCGCTGCACTGCAGCTCATTTTGCGCTTATATGCCAAATTTGCGCTTAGCAACGCGCAACGCAATGGACCACGCCTCTCCTAAACCCCCTCACCTAACACACGCACACACACACACACACGTTGACATGGTCCTGTTGGAACTCCAGCGTTGTTCTATTTGAGGAAGCACCTGATCGCACCAGGGTGACGTGAAGGTAAACTTGTGGATGCTGTCAGAGTGGGGAAAAATGCGCATTTTGATGTCTCCATTTAAAAATCAAAAACAAACAAAACAACAGCCTGTGAATTTATTATTAGAAAACGAAAATGGGGTACAGCTTTGAGTAGACTATTAGGCATTTTGTGTTGCACAAATGCACCAAAACAATGCGTCTATTCCTTGTCGCGGGAGGTTCACGGAAGTCTGTTGCGTGCGAGAAGCGCAGCAGCAGCTGGCAGGGTGGCCAGTATTCCCTCTGCAACACAACCACAAAGCACTGATTCATCTGCCTTCACACACAAGCACTTTTCTGAAAGTTTGTGGTCTGTGGGTGCTTTTTCTTTGGGTCTTTACGCGCCTTTCTTTGCCTCTTCTGCTCCAACGTACGCACAAAAGAGGACTAGCCTTCCTTTGAAATTTTTAATTTTGGTGCAAATAAAACAAATGGATCATTAGGTGTGCAACTTTATGAGGCCAGTACAAGCCCCTGGAATAGTCTGATCAGGCTTTGAAACATAAGATTTCAACCTGGAGCCCCAGACTGCAGGAGTCACAGGTATCTCTTGCTTTCATTTCAATACTTCAGGTAAATGTTTGGCTTTTCTTTCATATCGATTTTTTATGAGTCAATCACAAAAAGTACACATCACATCACTTAAGTAGCTAAATTTTAAATTATAAATTATTATTTGCATTTGTTATTTGATCATATTTGTCATTTATTGCCAATAACAAGAAATCATCATAGTAATCATCAGTCATCACTGTTTGCACTTGACACATTTAATAATTTTACCTCATAATTAACACAAAGACACTCTCAACTTCATTGGCCTGCATGAAGTAATAAAAGTAGTGGTCATTTTCTTGTATCTACTGCCCCCTTTTGGATACAAAGGACCTTTCCAGGCATAAAAATGTTGTCCATGCTTCTGAGGGAAGTCACTAGTGGCATCCATCTCTGTGCAAACCTAAATTCCCATCAGGGAGGTCAATAGCCTGAAACAAAAACTGAGACAAAATGTTCCCACAGCGACAGTGAAACATCGTGGTGGAAACATAACCCCGTGGGGCTGTTTTTCTGCTTCAGGGTCAGACAGCCATGTCTGGGATCATGAAAAAAGAGGTTTATGTTGAGAATGTGAGGAATAATGGAAAGAAATCTCCCATCAGTATAACTTTAGGTCATTGCTGGGTCTTCCAACATGGAAATGACAGAAAAAACATACATCTAAATCCTTACAAAACCTTTTAAAGGACAACAAAATCAAGGAGTAGCCATGCAGTTTGGATCAGCTGGAACAATTTCCCATGGAAGGAGATGTCAAGATTCCTCAATAGACTTCTAGGCTTTACTATAAATGATTGTTGTCAGTTGTAACTCACAAAGGCTGTACTGCTGGTTATCAATTGCCAAATAGCTAATTATTTTGGATTTAGTATATTCATTTTTTTCTTTTTTGAGTTGAAAACATCAGTAAAAACATCATTTACCATTAATGGAGATTTGTCTTTGTTCTTTTGGATCCAAACAAACTATGTACAGTTTTGGTTGTGGTCATTTCCATGGAAACATGAATGGTTTTGTAAATGGGGTTAATATGGCTATAAAATTTCCCCTCTGGATTAAAAAAGTATTACTGAATTGGAATCATGTTCGTCCTTGAGTCTAATTTCCAGATGCCTGAAGGTCCTGTGTTCATCTGTCCATGTTGTAATACAGAGGTATAAAAAGCTTGGAACATTGCTTTGGAACAAAACTACTTTTGTGTTTCAGAGATGAATGTGCCCCAGTGCAACATGTGCAAATAAACCTTGGAATAAAAAAAAAACTTATAAAGATACTGACTGAACCCAGGAAAACAGTAGCATAATCAACCTTCAAAGAGGTTAAATCAATCTTTTTGTTAATGGAGTGTGATTAAAACAAACAAACAAACAAAAAAAAAAAAACACCAGATGTGTGATCTTTTCTCCTATGGTGAGCACTTTTGGTTTTTATTCTTATTGCTTTTTTTTTTTCAAAAAGGGTGCTAACATAAATGCAGTCTTACTTTCAAAAAAGTTAAGACACTCTGAAGTGTAAATAAAATCATAATGAAATCATATGAAAATCTCATAAATCCACATTTTTTGAAACAAAAAAAACTTAGAAAACATATTTTACCATGTCCTAAAAAATATAATCTCATTTTTAATTTTGATTGCAAATATCAACACAGTTGGAACATGGACGACACAAAGCTGCACTAAAAGTGAGCTTGTCACCAGTGAAGCCTGCATCTGGAAAGGAAACGTCACTGTTGAAGGATAAATAGTCTTTTTCAGGGAAAAACCTTTCATTTTGAAACAAGACAACGCCAATAAATTCCTGACTTTGTAGTCTAAGACTCCGTTTGTTCTTTCCACTAAAGTTTACTGTTGTTGCGGATCTGGACGGATCTGAACGCTGCGCGCGCGCGCAAATCCATACCCCAATACTCAAATACAAATTCCCATAATCTCACGTTTTCTGTCCAGGCCTGTCTTGAGAGCGGATTAAAACAGCCTAAAGGTGGAGCAAAAAATTGTGAAGGTTTGCGGGCGAACCGAGTTTAATCCTTTGAGCCGCCGGGAGACAGAGGGAGATGGACGGACAAGGGTCTGCTCTCGGATGTGGAGCACTTTACTGGGACTGACGGCTCGAAAGAACTTATCTGTCTTTGCAACAGCCTAAACAGGAGCAGGGACCGACATCTGACACAGTTTAATGGCAATATCAGAGACAGAGCCACTCGTCCTCGGGGAACAGAAATGGTGCTCAAACTTCTGCTGCCCATCGGTGAGTGTCTCAGAACCACTGGATGCCCCTGATTTAAAAAAGGAAAAAACTGTAGACTGCTTATGTTGTAATTCCCCCTTGTGGCAATGCTAACGATTTCTAATTTTTATATGTGCCCCCCCCCTCCAAATTCACCACATCTCTGATCCTGATCCATCTGATAAATAACAGAATCTCCCCTGTTCTCTCAGCTTTAGCAGTCATCTCAGTTGAGCTGTCTTCTGCAACAGCTACAACAAAAGCTCAAGGTAACACATTATGGGATGTTGCATTGATGACAAGAAACACTGGACTAAATGTCAGTTATTTTTTAGAAATAATGGCATGCTACACTGCTAGTGCACTATTACACCTCCAGTTTGTGAGTGTGACCATCTAATGTTTTCTCCAAATTCTATAAGGTGATATTTCACATATGATTGCTTTTTTTTTTTTTTTTTTTATGTCAAATGGGCAAGGTGAGTGTGTTTGGGTAGATCAGAGCATTTGACAACCTTCTAATGAGCACTCATGGGACATTCCTGGCTCATTCATCTTTTCTCTGCAAAGATGTTATTCATAATCTCTCTGTGGCTTGTTATGGGTCCACTGTTTGATGGTTTGAAATGTTCACATTTAAAAGAGGAAACCAGCTCTATGATGATAATAAGTTTTATGTTTGTAATGTGACATTTGGTTTTTATTTGTGAAATAAAAAGATTTTTTTTTAAAAAAAAAAAAAAGCACCCAAGAAAGCTAAGGAAGAAGTGATAAATATAAATGTATGCTGATGGTAAGCTGTTCATTTCCCCTGTCTGTGGCCAGTGAAGAACAACTCAGGTGTGACACCAGCTGGACAGTGTGGGACGTGGGTGAAGGAGCCTGATGGAGGGTACTTCACCTCCCCCAACTACCCTGAGAAATACCCGCCGGAGAAGGAATGCATCTACATTATAGAGGGTGAGACTTCATCTTTATTTACTTTCCATTTACTTTTAAGCGCCCCATCTCTGAACCTGCCCTGCTGCTGCAGCCTTGCCTCGCCAGTGTATCGACCTGTTCTTCGATGAGAAGTACTCCATCGAACCGTCCTGGGAGTGCAGGTTTGACCACATTGAAGTCCGTGATGGCCCCTTTGGTTTTTCGCCCATCATCGGTCGCTACTGCGGGCAGGAGAGCCCCTCCTACGTCCGCTCTAGTGGGAGGTACCTGTACATCAAGTTTGTGGCTGATGGGGAACTGGAGGCTACTGGTTTCTCTGCCAGGTATAACTTCACACAAGGTGAGTAATGGAAGTTAAGAAGCTCTTCTTTTCATTTTTTCATAAGCTTGAATGAGTCTTTTTGGTCATTGTTCGGCTGCAACAGGTATCAACTTTACCGTTTGCTTTGGTCAGACTGCAATTATTAAAACTCATTGGCTGCCATTGACGCAATGACAGTGAGCATTTGCATTGGAATTGACGTCAATGGCAGCCAATGAGTTAAAGAAGATGCTTGAGCAAACCCAATACATATAACCTAGCATCAAACGGCTGCTTCTAACTAAACTTTCTGCAACAGACCTCAGACTTCTGTGGAAGTGTAACAGTTTGAAACTGTGGAAGTGAAAACAGCTTGGTCAATAAAAGATGAAGTTTGAGTTCGGTAACACTGTTGCTCTTATGTGGAAGGCAGGAGGGTAGATGATGAGAGTAATACTGGGGCTCTAAGCCTCCTTGGCACTCTCTCTCAGTCAGTTCACGTCCTTGCCGTGACTTTGACATTGTTGTGTATCAGCAAAGCCGACCATCTCTTTTATCCTGTCTGTCCCTTTCTGGTTGATTTAAAACACAAACAATCATTTCTTGCATGAATCCTATATTGTCAGAGCCAAAACATCATATTGACAAATACTCGTATGATGATAAAAGACGTGCAAAACATACTTTACAATTTTTTTTAAAGTGATTTTTCATTGTGCATGTGAAGTCAAATCATTGCATATTTCAACTTTATTAAAAGTCCAGTTGTGCGCTGCTTTGAATGTGCTCTCAGTTGTATTTGTAGTGCAGGCACAGCAGCAGCATCTGACCAAAGTAGAGAGCACACTGGTACACACACTCACGTATATTCACACAAACACACACACACAGAAGCACTTGTTCCCTCAGTCTCACGCACGCACGCACGAGAGTTAATGAAAGCTTGTCTTCAGGGACTGCAGCTTGTCAGCGCTGAGCCGCGGTAGCAGCTTAAGGGAGTCTGAGGCTGAGGCTTTATCAACACAGATTTTGTAGGCCACCTACACCAACAAGGGGCAGAGATTATCGTTTTCATCGCCCTGTCCATTCATCCAACTTTTTACTTTTTCTGAACATCACTGATTCTCTACTATTGGTTTTACTCCTCAAAGGATTCAGTCCACCCCACACACACGCTTTAGTTTTTAAAAAAGAACGTTGCCCCGTATTGATTCCAGTTTCTGAGCTTGTAATTAAATGTCTGACGTGCTTTGCTCAAAATAATATTGAGCTGTAGTAAAATAGCTTTTTTTTTTGGTCTTGTCTTTAAAGTTCTGCTCATAGGATCTGGGCTAGAGTTAGCTTCTCCACTCTAGCTTCTCCACTTGATAAAAAAATACTTGACTGGTAGTTTCATTCTGAAATGCTTACCCATACTTACCCATCCCCTGTACTGCTAGGGGATGGGTAAGCATGGCCAGCTAGTACTGATTCCACCTTTCATGCACATTTCATCTTAAATCATGCCTTGAATCAGCCCAAGTCATTAATATGTGCAGCATCTCAGAAAGGAAGGCTGAAGTATTGTAACAGCCAGTGAGTGGGGGACAGAGAGGTAAAAATATGTTATTTTTCCATAGCCAGGTCGTTACTCTTCACCACTCTCTGTCCATTCCTAGTTGTTTTTCTGAGGCTAACCTTAAGAATTACTGCTTATTTTAATTACTATAATTCATTTGACCCCAAAACTAAGAGTTTTTTTTCTCCTTTTTTTTGGTTTATTCAAAACGGCAAGAGAATCTGGCATCATAATAAAGAAATTATGTGGGCAAAATAGTCAGTTATTTCCAGTTGCTAGAGTTGAAAGGGTTAAACAGGTGAAACATCTGTCCCAAACCAGCTCCCAAGATGTTCCTAAACGTACCGAAGCTTGAGGATATAGCAACATCCACCGACCTCTGTACCTGTTTACCCCCTACAGGCCTGTTTCCCACAAGGCATCAGACACCCCTCCTCCATGATTCTCACTCTGCCCATTATATCAAGTTGTTTTTAGCCATAAAACAGCTTTCACAGTCAGTATACTGCATCTCAGTGCCTTGTTCTGGATCTACATTGGCCCTGCAACAAACTGCCAGTTTAGTGTTTCAGAATGACTAGTCATTCTTCTTCTGTCACGTTAGTGAAAGTAATTCAAAAGCAAAGCAAAACTAGTGTTATGCAGTAATATTATAATATAATGAATTACTTTCAAATGACAGTATCTAGTAATGTATGATTCATTACATTTTGTACGTAATGTGCAAATAAGCAGACAAAGCTGCTTGCATTGTTTTGTTTTTTATTAAGTTATCCCCACGCTAACCACAAATTAAGCAAATTAACTTAAAGTTCAACTTTCAGAGACTGAACAATCTCTGTATTTCTTTACAATATATGCCCCTTTTATTTTGATTACATTTTACCATGAGAGAAGCTGCTTTCTGTCTAAGCCATTTATATAAAATGTGACCTTTGGGCCAAACGTTAATCTTCAGTCTAATTTAGCCTGCACAAATTCATCCACATGCACGCATGCAAAATTACTTCCCTTCTAAACCAAAAACCAAAACTAATAAACTCTTTTATTGATTTTTTATTTTGTCACACAAAATGAGTAGACAATGTAGAAAATGTTTTTTTTTTTTTTTTCCAATGGTTTATGGACTAAAAAAGCTTATTCTCTTCACTGGTTAAGGTTCTGAGGAAGATTTTCAGTGATGACTATATATTTTAAAGGTGATATGCGACTGTTGTGATAACTGGGATCAGACACTACTCAACTTTTAGTTAACCTTTCTTATTACTTAAATATGATACAATATACAAAGTTTAGCCTATACAAGTACCAAATCTTATGCGTTTATAGGTTATTATTATCTTATAATGTGAGGTCTCAATGTCCTCATGAAACAGGGACATTCACATGTTGCTTCTGTCTGGTTCTCTGCAGGGATGGGTTTGTAAATGCAGATTGGAATGATTGAACTCTGAGACTTGCAGTGCTAGCAGAAATAGTGATCATAAATACACGATGCTGTACAAAGTAAAATCTACAGATGAGTATTAGATTTAAAAAAGAAAACTGATGAGATGCTGCAGAGATTTGTATTATTTATTTGGGGCAATTACAAATCACTGGTGATAGCAAAAAGAATAAAACTGGTTGAATCGGCACAGGTTTTCTTTTCTTTAATTTAACTAAATTTTATTTATTTTTTACTCCAATTATGAGCTTATGGCTGGAACTTCAGTGTGTAAGTGATTCTGCTGGCTCTCCTGCAGATTTCTCAGTAACAGCACTTACTCAAAGCTCTTATATCACAGTGTTTTCTTCAGATTTGTGTATTATAGCAGCGATCAGAAAGGGTTCACTGGAAAATGAAACTTTAATTGGATGCTAATCATATCCAGTATGTTATGTGGTGCATATCTCTGAATTTTCTTAATCTGTGATACAACAGCTATAGCTAGATAATTCTTTACCCATGCTGTGTTTCACAGACTAATAAATTTGCTCCATTTCTTTTCTTTTTTGTTGTTGTTGTTGTTTTTTTCCTCTGACAGATTCATCCTCTCTAGGATGCTCTTTTTTTTATTAGCAGCATATATTTTGAAAATAATTTCAACGCCTTAGTTTCAAAATGACATGTTGCCTTTTTCCTATTTTCTCTTAGAATGTGGTTTAAATTATTCATAAATCAATGCTTCCTCTTCTTTTTTTTTTTTTGGTTATGAACAGTGTGTTGTGAGACAAACGTTCCACTTCTTCTGTGTACAAATCACTTTCCATCTAAATAAAATCAGAGGAGGATTTCTCTAAACCATCATCCATCTTGGTTTTATCTCAGCCTTACATATATTTTTTGGAGCATTTTGCGTATAGCTGCTGAGAACGTATTGTAGCCTCTCTCTCTCTCTCTCTCTCTCTCTCTCTCTCTCTCTCTCCCTCTCTCTCTCTCTCACACACACACGCACACAGACACACATACACACACAGAGGAATGGATGTGAATAATCTGGCCAAGCCTGCAGCAGAATGGATAAGAAACATGAGAGGAGGATTAATAAGAGTCCTTGCTGATTTGAATGTCAGTCAAGTCATCATCTTCCCCTCTAACATCACAGCCTCTGTCACTACACGATCAGTGAATGGAGAAATGAATGAAATAATTAATAAGTAAATAGATAAATAAAGCATAGAAATTGTGTAAATTGGAAATTATCTTAGTTAGGAAAAAAATGTTTCTGCACCTTCTTTCCTTTTTCTTTATTTTAGGCCATATTATATGATTTTTACTGATCTATATTAAAAGTGTTATTTACAAATAAATAAATAAAGTGCTTCCAAGAGATGTCACCAGTAAGAACTAACATTTTTATCAGCAGGTTGTTGTTGATGCTGTTCCAACCTAATCTGTCCTCAACTAAGCTGGTCTGTTAGGATTTTTAATCCACATACCAAGTGGATTCTTCGGCACAAAGGTTTAAGGCACAATATCTGCTCCTTTCCCAATGCTGAGAGTAATTTTCTCTTTTTGATGAGCAACATCGGGGTTTTAGATGTGTTTGAATGAGAAAAGAAGAAATGTGTGGTGGTACATAGTCGATGGGAGCTTTGCCCAGATGGTTGTTTATTTGGTTTTTCAATATGTATTTAATATTGCTGTTTTTATCCTATTATATTTTTTTATTTGTTTTTAATCCTAAAATATTGAGTCATAGATTTATTTTTTCAAATCTTTTTTTTCTCTCTGAAAAATGTGTTGCAGTAAATGTTGCACATAATTCACATCCCTCAGAGTGAAGCACAGTTTGTCTTTATTATGTTTTCTTCCCACAAAACAGTAAATTCTGGTGAAATGCAAACATGCATATAAAATGAATCTACTTCGTTTCAGTGTATTGTGCACATTTGCTTATAAAAACATATTTTTCAACAGATTTTGCACATATCTATGCACTTATTCTCAAATATCCTCTCTGTTAAATGCCGTGTAAATGTACGTGCATGGTGGCATTTGTTTACCTAACGTTTTGTTCTATGTTTAGATCCAGAGTTTAAAGGTCTTGGGACACTACCAGCTCTACCAAGTGAGTTTTTAACTTTCACAATTCTACATACCATCAGTCCTGATTCATTTAGTAAAGAAGATCACTGCAATGATTAACTCTAAAAGAATCTGAATATCAATTTAGCTCAGAAGTTGTTTAAAATGGTGTTTTAAATGAAAACTGCATTTTAAAACAACCTTTTTTTTTTATTTAACATGGTGAATTATCTGAAAATTGGTCCAGCTGAGTAATCATGTGCAAACATGAGCGTTTCCTAAATAAATGCATAGATATGTTTAAGTATCTCAAGCAGGAGTGTTGATGGTGGATGTGCCTGATACCTTGGGTTGCTCCTTGTCATACCACTGAATGACCAATCACATTTCTTCCAGCTGTGTAAGAGGAATCTGTGGTGTCCTGATATGACCACATATTCAGTTCAATTCTGTTCAAATATACTTTATTAATCCTCAAGGGGAAATGAATCAAGTTGATCCTACAAGACTGTTTTACTGCATATGGGAATAACTGACTTTTCCTCATAGGAAAAGGACTTTTTCCTCATAAGGACTTTTTCCTTAAACACATAATCCTTTGGTTGCCATTGGACCACCCTCATGTACCATTTCACTGGTTAGCACTAGACTGTGTTGCTGCAATTTGGTTGGCTTTCAATGCAACTCAGAGGACCCACAATTCAGTTTTGTAATGCTTGATACCAATTCATTCAAAATAAATGGACAGCAGCGCTTTTGTTGCCTCCAACACATACAGTAGGTGAGTGAGGGGCGAGCCAAGGGTTTTTTCAGACAGCTTTACATTTCTTGTTCTAAAAGACTTCATGATGTTACATTGCTCAGAAAATGGCTGTTAGTCAGTTTCAGCTATGTGGATATGTGACCTTCTCCGCTAACGTTTTTATTAAAACAAGGTCTGATTCATCTGCCTAAAGCACATGTGTCAAACACAAGGCCCGCGGGCCAAATGTGGCCCGCCACATCATTTTTTGTGGCCCTCGAGAGCTTGTGGATTATTGGCTTAAATTTTAAACCATTAATTTAGGACTAAAAATAAGCTTACGCCACTTTAAAGCGCACATTGACAATAAACTAGATCTCCCACAATGCATTTTGTCATTACCGACAATAACAGTATCTCACCATGAGCAAGACATCAAGATAATTTTCAGAACTGATGGATTTAAGAAAAAATGCTGCAAACTAACCCCAGCATGTCCAAGAAAAGAAAAATTGATACACAAGGAATGCAGTTTAATGAACGACAGGAAAACAAATACAAGTTTGTATCTCAAGGTGAAAAAAAAAATCTCTTTTGTGTTATGAGGCGGGTGTCAGTCGTGAAAGAGTTTAATCTACGTCGGTATTTTGATAGCAAACGCAGAGCTAAGTATGCTAAATGTAGCTTACAAGAAAAACAAAGAATCGCTTCCGCTTCTGAGTAAACATCACCTGTGCGAGAGCAGGTTTGAAACCACAAACCCTGAGTTTAATATAATAATGAGTTAAATATTTGAAACATCTACTTCAAACAGAATCCGATTTTTAACAGTATAATATGGTGTAGTTTATTTTATTTTGATTCACATCGCATTTTGTTACACTCATGCTGTTAATCAGGCCATTCGAGGGCCGCCATGATGCTGATGTGGCCCTCAGTGAAAATGAGTCAGACACCCCTGGCCTAAAGCGTGGTCTGAGTTAAGGGAATCTGATTTTTAATAGAGCAATTAGTCAACTAGTAATCTCTTATATTTGCAATCCTGTTCTTCCAGGCATTACCCACAATTTGTGATCAGAGGTGAGTGTAGGAACATAGATTAACTGGTAAACAGAGAGCTTTGCCTTTTGGCTCACCTCCTTCTTCACCACAACAGGCTGGTACAGAGCCAGCTTTAGCATTCATCCTGGGTGAGTTGATCACAAGTGGATTAATAACGATAAAGGAAAATGCGGTGCAGATCACACCTGAGTATGACAGATCAGAACTCAGGGCATCTTCAGTTCATCTCTTGTGATCATATCACCCAGCGCACATTAATGCCATTTTCTGAACAGGGTCCAGGGTTATTTTACCCGTCAAACAAAACTGTTGTACTCCACAGACTGTGACTTTGAGCTGAGTGGTCCAGAGGGTTTTGTCGAATCGGCACAGATATCCAGGGAGGGCAGAGCGCTGCAGACTGAAGCTGTGGACTGTAGGTGGTATATCAGGGCCCCACCAAAAGCTAAGGTGTGTATTCTATTTTCTTTTTTGTTTTTTATATTCAATTCAATTCAATTCAATTTTATTTATATAGCGTCTGTTACAATGACAATTGTCTCTAGGCGCTTTACAGAGACCCAGAGCATGAATGAGATATATGCTCACAGAAAATGAAATCTGTGTAAAGTACTAAGTAAATTCCATACGGCTACAGATGGATAAAACAAAATAACAGTCTTCTAACAGCTGAATCTGCCAGCTGTCTTTGAAATTGATCAGTGGCTGTGGACAAGTAAAGCGGTCACTTTAGTAGTAATTTAGCTGAAAAGACTTAGAAACTGTATAATTCACATGGGTGCAGTTTGCAATTTGTGGCACTAGATGTCACTACATCTTATTCTCCGTACATATAATGCTGCACATGGACAATAGTAAAAATGTATTATAAATATCTATACTTTACAATAAAATAATTGTATAATAATATATAATAGTTGTTGTTTTAGGTAATTAAATGGGTCTACCAGTCATTCTTGTCTGCTTGTGGTTGATCCAGTTCAAATACGAACTTTGTCACCATGTGACAAACATTAAAGTTACACTGACAAACTCCTCAGTCATTATTAAACCCTGATCCATTCACTGCCCCATCATTCTGTTCTGCCCACAGATCTACATGCGCTTTCTGGACTATGAAATGCACAACTCGAATGAGTGCAAACGTAACTTTGTCGCGATCTACGATGGCAGCAGCTCAGTCGAGCACCTGAAGAATAAGTTCTGCTCAACAGTAGCCAACGATGTCATGCTTGTGTCCTCTCTGGGCGTGGTGAGGATGTGGGCAGATGAAGGGAGCAGAAAGAGCAGATTCAAGATCCTCTTTACAACTTTCCACGAACGTAAGTGACAGCCTTGAAAAGATCACTACTTATGTTAAGCAAAACAGTTAATAACAATTACTTGTGTGTTGAAGATGTTTATCAGATTTAGTTGGCTTCAGTGATGTTAGTGATTTTTATTTCTGTAACAACTGAAAAAGACATCGGAGATGATGTCAAAGCTATTCGTCTATAAAGTTTTTCTCAGAAAGCGAATTACAGCTGCAAGTCTATAAGTGTACAGGAGTAGGTTAGTATCTTTAATCAAAAATTGATTTTAGAATATCCAGCCATCACAGAGATGCTTCTCAGCATGTGGACTCAGAGGAGAGCTGTTGCAGAACTAGACATGTCTGCAGCGTGTCTGCTGGTGAAAATTGGTCCTGAATGCGTTGCTTCAAGACCGTCATCAGTCAGGTCAACTCAGTGCTCCACGACGCCACATCGAGTTTAATATATCTCATTCTTTGTTTTTGGGTATGCCAGCCCAGTTGCATGGCAGGCATTATGCAAATGGATTCAATCAAGATGTGACTCAAGGAAGAGAAGGCTGGACAACAAGCTTTTCAGCCAAGAAAGAACTTTGCAACTCTTTAGATCCTTTGTAGTTGTAAAAAAAGATACACGACACACCAAAGGACAGAGAAATCCCCCATAAAATATATGTCTTCTTTAAAACATATTGATCAAATTGGTCATTTACAAGCCCAGTTCCAAAAAAGTTGGGACGGTGTGTAAAACTTAAATAAATAAAAATGGCTTTGCAGAAGAAGAGTCTGGGTGCTGAACTGTCCTCCCTGTAGTTCAGATCTTTCACCAACAGAAAACATTTGGCACATCATTAAAAAAAAAAACCTGGCAATAAAGGTCCAGGACTGTTGAGCAGCTAGAATCCTGCATCAGACAAGAATGGGACAACATTCCTCTACTGAAACTCCAGCTACTGGTCTCCTCACTTTCCAGATGTTTACAGACAGTTGTTAAAAGAAGACGAGATGCTACACAATGGTAAACATCATCCTGTCCCAACTTTTTTGTTTTGCTGCCATCAAAGTCAAAATGAGCTAATCATTATTCATGAAATGCTAAAATGTCTCAGTATCAACATCTTACATTCTCTTTATGTTTGGAAAAAAAATATAGGTTTATGAGATTTTCATATCATTGCATTCTGAATATATTTACATTTTACACAGTCCCAACTTTTTTTTGGAATTAGGATTATTATTTAAAGATGCACACATAAATATTTATGAAATGAATGATTTACTGTATAGGCTCCAGCAGATCCCCGTGACCCTTCAAGGATGAAACGGGCATAGATAATGGAGAAGTGTCTTAGATTGAAGAACGGTCACCAGGTGCTGTCTCCAACATAGTCCCAAAATTATTGATTAACTGATGAGCCAATACATTGTACAGTTTTTCCTTGATCTCTGCATTAATATAATAATTGACATCAAAGAAAACCAAAAAATCAGTTTTCCAGTATCATCATCCAGCATTGTGATTTTTTTTTTTTCAAATATGATCACTTCTGGCTCTAAAACAAAACATGGTGACAACACATTACTGAATTTGGGGCTTCAGAAAGTGGAGCTCACAAAGCACTGAGTGACAATTGAACTGCCCTCTTCATCATTTATTTATAGACTGTGGCTACAGTTGGTCCTTCTTCTAAAAATCTTTGAAGAGTCCCGTGTGTGTTTACCTCCCCAGCAGCAGAGTCAGACACTGGCTGGTGAACATTATGAATTTAGTAATGTTTTAATGTGTTCTCAGCTTCCACACAACCTGCCAACCTGTTTTTGTTTCAGCTCCATGCGGGGGAGAAACTTTCTTTTGCCATAGCAACATGTGCATCAACAACACACTTGTGTGCAATGGTGTTCAGAACTGTGTTTATCCATGGGACGAGAATCGCTGCAAAGGTATGCTGAGACAACACAGGGTGAAAAACATCACTCAGCAGCACACTGTACTGTATTCACAAAACATGGCTTTTTTTTTTTTTTTTAATTCAATGTGCTGTCTACTTAACTAGAGAAGCGAAAACCCAGCATCCTGGATACGCTGGACAACACTAACCTCACTATTATTGGAGTAACCTGTGGTCTGGTTGTCATCCTGCTGATTATATCTGTCATCATCCAGATCAAACAACCTCGCAAGAAATACGTTGTTCGCAGGTGAGAGTTAAGATTCACTCTGTACTATAATATCCTGCTTCAAAAGTGTATTAATTGATTTATAAAACAAAGAAATGGGAATTACAGGGTCAATGATGCTCTGATAAAATTTTTACTTTATCAATGACTTTAATGGCTAAGCCTTAAGACTCTTTTTAGCTAATGGTTTTTGTCTTCTAATGAACAAACTCTTGTGGAGCTTAGGTGTTGATGTGTACCCTCATTTCCCTTTCTTCATACTCACAGAGATGACTTTGACCCTGCCCTGCTCCACCCTGGTTTTGAGCCGCCACACTATGAGCTCTGCACGCTGCGTCGCGCCCCCTCTGGAGACCTGACTGATGCTGCCATGGCAGATGACTTCGAGAAGTTCCACAAACTCAGACGCTCCGAAAGCAAATGCATCCGTGACCACCACTGTGGCTCCCAGCATGGAAGCATTCATGGCAGTATTCACGGCAGCCGCAGCAACCTTAGCATGAGGGATGCCACAATTGCACCCGATGGGGGAGCTATTGTGCCTCCGTTGTCACCAGTGATGGTGAGCCAGATGTCGCCACACCTCTCTCACCAGAACACACCAGCAGGCAGACGGAGCATCCTGGTGATGAAGCACAGCTACTCCCAGGATGCTGCAGAGGGGTACAGAGCGGAGGAAGAGGATGACTTTGATGATGGATGTTGGTCCTGCCAACAGCCAGCACCTTATGCACCACCACCAGATGCACCATGGCATGTCAGGGATGGACCACACAGTCCATCGTACACTGTCAAATGACTTTTAATTATACTGTAGGGTTACATGCACCTTAAGAATAAGTCATTGCTGAACCTACAATACATTAAAAAAATGGAAGGGATTAATGAAGATTAGATTGAATGAAAAGGAAAAAAGTCGCATGTGGTCTAGTTTTTTTTCTAATCAGCTCTTGCTATAGTGAGTCCAACTGAAATGCAATTTTGACATTAAATGGGCAGAAATAGAGCACAATGAAGCTAGTGAAACCAACATTCGCTTGTGATTTTAATGGACGTTTCTTCCAAGCCATGGAGTTAAGTATCCATCAGGGACAGATCAAGGAAGGATTTGAATAAATGCCAGTCTCACTGCCACATCACAGTTCACCATTTTGGTTTTTTGTCCCTCATGTTTTGATTCTTGCCTATAGTATTGTGTACAATATACTACATCATATTTATAACCATTTTGTGAATTTAATGAATGTATTGATTGCAGTTTTCCTCTATGTTTGGGCGTTATTGCACCACCAAAGCAAGAACAAATATGTTAGTATAGATATCATCTGAGTTGACAGCTGATTCACGCCAGCCCATGTCTGATTTCTGTGTATTTATTTAAATAAATATTTTCCTTTTACTTTGGGTGTCATCGTGGTATTTTCCTTCTTTCTTTTTTTATTTGAGTATTTATTTATGATTTTGACTCTGCAAACCAGGCATGTGCACAGGTAGACTCCAGGTGGTCCTCAAGCACTTGCTCCTTTGTCCTCTGTCTTGACATGTGCCTTTTCTGCAGGAAGACTGTTTGGCAGCTATTTCATGATCAAAAAAGGTGATCTCATGTCAAAAAGCTGCAATTTTGCAAGTCATAATTTTACAACAAAAACTTGGGATTTTAACAAAAAAAGTGCAAACTGCAAAAATTGTGAAGTTAGGGATTTGTTTGTCAAATTTGTGCTTTATGAAAAAATTGAGATTTTATAACAAAATTGTTTTTTTCACAGCAAAAACTGACTGTGAAATGTATGCTTTTACAACAAAAATGTGTGGATTTTAGAATAGAAAGTTGCAAAAATATGAAATTCACAGTTTGATTATATAAACTTGTAACTTTATGCCAAACTATTCTGTGAAAGTCAATATTTTTCTATTAAAAAATGCAAATATTCATTTAAAAAAGTTAAAATTTGTGATTTTATGCACAAAAAAAAGTTGCGATAATACATTAACAGCTTTTTTTTTACAACACAAATCTGCAGTCTTGCAAATTTTGGCACAACTTTACAACAAAGTTATATTACATAACTTAGTGTGTCCTTTTCTCGTGGCTTCAACACCAAGAAAAATGTCTTTGCACGGCCCTGTTGCAAACTGTCATTGACTTTACAAGCGTCGACCACTGAGCATCAACCTAAGAGGAACCTTTGATAGCTTTTCTGTTACCTACTCGACGTGATTATGACGCGGCACAACACAACAACGCTGTAAAGCTTGACAGGAGGACCATGCAGCTTTGTTTTTCTTCTTTATTAAATTTACTTTTTGCTTGATAGCAGTTTGTTTATCGCTTGTGACTAGCCATTGGGAGTAATTTCGATGTGCTAGTGACATAACCCGACTGTCATTCATGGAGTTGAGCTGACGGCGGCTAACGTTTTCGTTACAAGAGCATCATGCCAAAGGACGAGTCGTTCTTCGACTCGGGACAGTGTCATGGAGCTGTTGAGGAGGGGAGAGGGAGCAGAAATCGCCTCGGCCTGGTCCTCACAGGGGTAGTTGGCGGGTCACTGGTCGCTTGTATGCAGTGGCTGCTCCTTTTGTCGCCCCCGCTTTGAGAAAAGTCTGTCTGCCGTTTGTCCCCGCGACCACAGCTCAGGTGGAGAATGTCCTCCAGGTGCTGCGGACAAGATCGGGGGCCCTGGTTGACATTGGGAGCGGAGACGGAAGGATAGTAAGTACCGATCTGCAGAGTTGTACCACTTTATCTGACCCTTTAGCAATCGAATTTTTCCCTCACATTGACAGTTCAATCATGGTTCGTCGGCTTGTGATTTTTTTTCTCACACTGACGTGTGTAGCCGTGACTGAAGATCTGAACCGGAAAGGTAAAGCTCCCGATTTACCTGTCAATGTACATTCTTGCCCTGAGACATGGCAATGAAATGTGGGAAGTAACCCAAATAAACGAGGTCACGATGCTGAAATGAGCAAGAGTGTGAATCACAAGCTTTATCGTTATTTAAATTACATAGAATAACCGGATGACGAATATCGACCGATAGACGATATCAATGCGTTGCAGTAAGTCCCTAAAATATCATTTCACATTTTTATTTCTGGGTTAAATTAGACACTTAAAAGGACAAATTATCTGTTGTTTTAATTACCTATCTGTGTTACAACTCATCTCTATGTTTCTGACTCATCTGTGCAATATTAATGCTCATACCATTTTCATTCATGCAGTCATGCACATGCGCATCCTCATTCAAGCACACACATAGATATTGTTTTGCACGTGTATGTAGCGAAATTTCTATTGTTTATATTATTGTTTTAATACTGAAAACATTCAATATTAAAACATTTCATTGCATTGTTGACTATAAGTTAACTTGCATATGATAAATAAACAAATCTGAATCTGTGGATCGATGGATTATTACACTGATAGAAATTAGCTTTCTTTGTAGGGTATCTGGACTAATTCTTAGGGCTTGGGTGAGAAGCTCAGTGGAGTAACCGCTCCTCCACATAGAAAAGAGGCAGGTGAAGAGGTTTGGGCATCTGGTTAGTATGTCTGCTACAGGGGACGGGTTTTATTGAAAGGAGGCCTTGGGGCAGACCCAGTTCTTCTCTGGAGAGAATGATATCCCTTGGTTGGCCGAGGAACATCTTTTTGTCTCCCCAGTAGAGCTAGAGGAGGCGCCTCTGAAAAGGGATATCTGAAAATATCTGCCTACACCTTTCCCCCCCCACAACTCAACCCTTGTCTTGGAGTGAAAAATGGATGTGTAGATATTTGGATCTGGTGCCATTTGTGGTGTGTTCTTTGCCCTTACTCTACCTTTTTACCAACTTTCATGAAACTTTTTCTGCAGTTGCTCTGCATTATTGTTCACACTTTCCTTTTTTTTTTTTTAACGTTAGTAACTACAGCCCTGCTTCCTTCCTCTTCCAGGTAATCGCAGCTGCCAAACATGGATTTCAGGCATGTGGTTTTGAGCTGAACCCCTGGCTGGTCTGGTATTCTCGGTACAAGGCCTGGAGAGAGGGAGTCCACCGCTCCACCTCCTTCCACATCTCTGACTTGTGGAAGGTCAGTTTATACTTATTATCATAGCTAAATATGTATGTGCCATAGAAGAATCTTTTTTTGTATAGATGTGAGGTTCTTATTGAGTATAAGTAAATGAAGAGCAGTTAAAACACCAGTTACCTATTTAATTTTTTCCAATGTTTCTGATTATTTTCCAGGTCAGTTTTGCTCAGTACTCTAATGTTGTTATTTTTGGGGTCCCACAAATGGTAAGTTCTGCTGTTTGTCACAAATAGAAACATAATTATTTTTCTGAAATGAAAGGTACAATCCCAAATCAGAAAAAGAATTGTTTGGACAATAAGGAAAATACAAGTAAAAAGTAACACTTCTTCAAATTAACTTCACCTTGCTGAAAGTATGAATTCATGGTATTTAATATTTAGCTTGTTAACTTATCTCATTTGTTATTATCCATCTATTGTTGCATTTTATACCTGCAACACATTCCAGTAGGAGCTGGGATGGCGTTTACCACTTATTGTCATTTCTTCTCATAAAGTTTAAATTGTAATATTGTCTGATTCTTCCTGTAGATAGGTCCTAAGATGTGCAACAGTACAGAGTAATTGTTGACATATTTTCCTTGAGAACAAGTCAGAACTGCAGACAGGTCATTCTAGGACATGTACTCAGTGATGGCTTAGTATTGTATGTAGAATATGGTTTGGGTTTTTTTAAGTTTATTTAATTTCTTTGTAAATACATGGATGGTCCTGGTAGAAATGTTTTTTTGAGGGTAGTAGATATTAGTCTCAAATGTCAGTGTACTTTTCTGCAGGGAGTGTAAATGATCTTTGCCAAGGGTATTAGATATAACCATTTACTAATCAGAGACCTAGTTTTTGGAGGTGTTGGTGATAATAGTGTGGATGGTCCTTCTCTTCTTCGGTCCAGAGCACACAGTCCACATTTCTTCCAAATCAAGTCTAGAATACTGATTTGCCTGGACACAATACATGTTTCCATTGTGTGATGGTTCATGCAGCTTGAATCATGTTAAATGTACTGGAGAAACCAAAAAACATGATCCTTACAGTCCTGTTTGTTTTGTCCAGATGACTGTGGGTTTATTATAGTAAGTGTATGACATCTTCAACTCCACAATGATGAACAAAACTCAACAGATTTGCAGCCACGGGACATGGGCACTTTGCAGTTACTGCATGGAACATGAATATATCTGTATACCAAAACAGCTTTGAGTTAAACGTGTGGCCATCTACCCACCTGTATGATGTTGTCAGTCTCTCAAATCTCTGTATATTTTCCTTCATCTTCTTGCTAGCACTATATTGGCACCATGGACATTTTCTTGGCATGTGTTGCAGGCCTAGAATGCAAAAAAATTAACAAATTAAGTTAATGACAAAGAGCAAAATATCTTAGGTTCATCCTATCTGCAAAGAAGGAAAAGTCAAAATAAATGTTAGAACTGATGTGATACTTTTTATTTGTAATTTGCCCTAACTTTTTTGTTTGTGCACCATGTATGCCAGATAAAGTTGCTTTGATCTTCAGAACCCCAACCCATTAGTTTTCATATTCTGATTATGGCTTTCTGTATGTCCAGATGGACCAGCTGGAGCTGAAGCTGGCTAGTGAACTGCCGAGTACAGCCAAGGTGGTGGCCTGCCGCTTTCCCTTTCCTACCTGGGTCCCTGAGCATACTGCTGGGGAGGGCATCGACACTGTGTGGGTGTATGATGCCAAATCATTTAAATCCAACCATGCAAGATGACCTGACAAGGAAATTAATTTCAGAGAAACAGGATACGCCGGATTCACACACATAAGATCCCTTGGCCCTTGTTATTCAGTTGTCAATTTGTGCAGGAGCAAGAAAGTGGCAAACACTGGGCCTCAGTAGTGAGTAGTTAAAGTTACCTGGTTCCAGCATTTACTGTCCATGCTTATAGTGGGATGAATAATAAGACTCATCTGATGCTCACTCCCAGACCAGGAATCAAAGAGGATGCAAATGGTTTTAACTTGACTAAATTCCTTATAGAAAAAAGGAATACTACAGATCTGCTATTGACTGTATAACTTATACTAACACATGTTATTTTCATACTGTGCATGGAAATAATTTCATCCTTTCATCACAGACTAAAGACTGGTAAACTGTTATAAGTTTGAACCTTTTCATGTTCATATGTATTTAAACGTATGTGCGTCAATAAAAATGAGCTTGATATAAAACTCCGTCTCATTGTGCTTTGGTGACATCTAGTGGTCGAAATAGCTCATAATCACGTGTTGGTACTTTGATAATGTACTGACCGTTAGCTGATGAAGGGAAGATTAAGGAAAAATAACCGTCTTTAACTTGGAGACAGATGGGAATGCCAACGATAATCGAATCTTGAGCTAAAAAAAAATAATCAGGCATGTTTACGTACAGATAGGCAGCGTTCATCGCTTTCACACCGAGTAACCGGACTACTGCTGTGGAGCAGTCAAGATGGATACCACCGAGGAAGGTAGCTAATGTGGAAACGTTTACTGTACAGTCGACACTGGCTTTCTACATAACTCACACTTACATTACGCACCGTACCGGCCTAAGCCACTCTTAAATATGGCCAACAGTAAAGGAGGATTTCTCTTAAGTCCTCCTAAAGCATTTTGAATGATAATTAGAAATCAAACTGTTTGCTAATACGCGTTAGCCAGCCAGCTAACGGGCATTAGCCTGCACCCGTTAGGTCTGAGCTTGAAATAAACTCATTGTTTTCACACGGAAACGTGGGGTGTGTCGTGCAAGAGTTGTGTCGGTGACTCCAGCAGTATAAGGAGAAAGCTGTTTCACAATATTAACGCATGTAAAGTTGCTCATATAATACAGATACAAGGTAGAGTTTGTTAAATTGTGGGACCGACAGTGTTCACAGTAACAAGCCAGTTATGTGTACATACACCGTGCTGGTTTTCTAATTTATATATATATACACACACATATATAAATACATACACACAAAGCGTTGTGACATTAAGGCATCATTCTTGCAGATGTCATTATTGGTAGATACGTAATATATTTTGCTCACATTGAGAGAAAGTATGTCAGTAATGCATCAACTCCACAGCCCAAGACCTCTCGGGTTATTCCGAATAGTGTGCTACAAACTTCCCTCATCGCTGAATAATTAGAGTAATTTTATTTTAGCCATTCAGATACGCGGGTAATTCCAAGGATTGCTCCGTTCTTGTTACTCATAAGATCACAAATGTATCTGATTTTGCGACGCTTTAACATCTTAACACCGTCTTCCACAGAGCATTCGTTAGTTGTCATATATTTGTCTGGAGGTGGTCGATAGCTTTGATCAGTGAGTAAAACGTTGCAGGTCAGACTCTTAATGACTCGTGTTTTTGTGTTTTTGTTGTACAGGGGACATTTGTCGAGTATGTCGGTCAGAGGGGAGCCAGGACAAGCCTCTCTATCACCCCTGTGTTTGCACTGGCAGCATCAAGTTCATCCACCAGGAATGGTATCTCAGTTGAACTGTCACTTTCCACTTTACATAACTGTGGTTTTTTCTTCAGGTCACAGGGAATTTTCAGTAAGATGGTAAGAGTAAACCTCAATGTGTCCTTTTTGTTTTCACAGCTTGCTGCAGTGGCTTAAACACAGTAGAAAAGAATACTGTGAATTATGCAAACACAGGTTTGCATTTACGCCAAGTAAGTTGTTTGGTTTCTAATAATTAATTTCAGTACATTATCAGCTCATCAACGTAAATGACCAGTTCCCTTCTCTCCAGTTTACTCTCCAGACATGCCATCTCGCTTGCCTGTCCAGGATATATTTGCAGGACTGGTCACCAGTATTGGGACCGCCATCAGATACTGGTTCCACTACACACTGGTGGCCTTTGCTTGGCTCGGTGTAGTGCCTCTCACAGCATGTAAGTCACACCTTGGCTTGTGATTGATCTTGGTTTATACATATTTACCAATCATTTCCTGTAATCCTGAAATGAAAGGTTAATAAATTAAGCCAAAAGCAAGCAATAAATAAGCCAAAGCATTCTGGGTTTGGTTCAGCGGTCCCTTTTATCAGCAACATTGTCATATTAAGGGTTTATCAAGAGCATTTTCTGCTCAAGCACTGTTTGAAATTAATGTAATGTTCATATAAACATGTTTAAAGGGTATTGTTGATGCATCTTTGCGTTTCCAGGAGCATTAAGTGTTCAGCAGAAGTAAACAGCGAGACTTGAATAAGGAAATGAATCATTAGTGATGTTGGTTTTGTGGGAAAGTTTTATTGAGCTGAGAAAAAAAATACTAATGTTTCTTTTTATTTGAAAAAAGGACAACAACAAAAAACCTTGAATAATCGTCTATGTTTGTTGTGGGTTATACACATACAACAAACTTGTTTTTCAGTTCCGCCTGCATATCCAAAATGTGTTGGGGGGGAAAAAAAAACATATGTTGTTACGAATTAATTGATTAGTTGTAAATGACTCTGTTTCTCGGGGATTTAATTAAGCAAGCACTAACACATCACATATTCACTAAGATGTGATGTGTTATTGCGTGCCATTTGAAGTCAGACAATATTATTGGCTGAAAACTGCCCTGCAAATTAAAGCAACCCAGCAGATCCATTAATCAATTTCAGAGCGAACCGAGACCACAACGTGACATGCAAATTCCGACATAACACTTGGAAAATACTCTGGTTAATTTTTGAAAAAGATTGGTTTGAACTTTTGGGGCTCATTTTCCGAGAGCAGTTTTGCATAAATATTTCCCACAAGGAGCACCTTTCAGTCCTCCGTATTGAATTTAAAATAAAGCATAGAAGTTAAGTTTGCGTTCAGTGCAAGGTTAATTTAGTCACGTCTGCTTGAAATGATTTTTTTTTGTGTAGCAGGAAATGCAGTGCAATTCCAAGAATTCAGATAAAGGTTTTTGGATTTTTCATGGTTGACAGATAAAGAAATCACTTCCATTATGCTGCTGTTGATATTGCTGTGTTTTATTTTTGTCTTTTCTAACAGGTCGTATCTACAAGTGTTTATTTACAGGCTCCGTGAGCTCTCTTCTTACCCTGCCATTAGATATGCTTTCAACGTAAGTGTCTGGTCTTGGCTCTGTCTCTTTTCTCTGACGCTTATTTTATGTCTGTCTAGACCCTTGGGTTCTTCATGTTTCCCAACACTGCTGTGTTGTTTAAATCAGCACCCCGCAACCTTTTTTCTGACAGACCCTCACACACCCGCCACACTCTGAGACCACCCATCATGTTCAAAACTGCTTTCAATTCAAGTCCAATCAAATCCAATGCAATTCAAATCAAATTAGTTCAGTTTTGTCCAATTAATTTATTTCAAGCTCATTGGAATTGTATTTATGTTATAGCAATTCATAAAAAGTAGACGAGCTAAGGACACCAGTGGCCCTTGGTCCTGAGCATGCAACAGGTTAGACACACAAACCTGAACAGGAGATACACAAACGCAAAACTGGAGGACAGAAATTACGGCTATGGGAAGGAATAAAGAAAACAAAAAAGTTTGTGACAGCAATAATATCTTATACATAAATGGGGAGTACAGACAGCAGAGATGGATCAGTGTATTGTGGGATGATTACCTAACAGTCTTGGTACAGTAGCGTCATATGTGCAGGGATGGCCAAGGGTCACATGACTTAGCCCCTAACTGCAGCTTTTTGTTTTTCCTCAATACACCCATATAAGACATATACCCCTTCGAGTCTCAAGTAGTCCAGCCACCATAACCTGAGCTGTTTTTGATTATTCTAGACACTACCTGTGTGCGGCTGGTTACTATTGAACTAGAAAGACATGTAGTAGTACTTTTAATTTAGTCAATCCTTTAGAATTTTTAAAATATTTTGCATATAATATGAAGTCAGACATTGTGGAACAAGTGTGGGCCATGTCATGTAAAAAGCCCTTTGATTGAGATATTTTGCTTCCACTTCATCATCCATCTATAAATATGGACTATGATTTCAGCTGTTTGTTCATTACTTTTAGCTTTTATTGTTCTAAAAATCAACTGAACCAGCACACAGTGAAGCTTCACTGGTCTCAGTAATTGCATACAGATGACTAAGGTGTGCTTATTCCTAACGGCTCCTTTCATTTATTTTTTTTCTCTTTTATTTTCTTGCAGCCTTCGTTTAGCTCTGTAAAGTATAATTTGGAGTGATCATAAAAGACATGATGTAAAACATGAAACGTTTTACTTGCAGGCAGAACCTCCTCGCTGACTGCCTCCAGGGCTGTTTCGTGGTCACATGCACGTTGTGTGCCTTCATCAGTCTGGTGTGGCTCAGAGAGCAGATCGTCCACGGAGGTGCCCCGCAGTGGTTAGACCAGAATCCACCTCCTCTGGTTCCTAACCAACCCAATGGCCCTGCACCAGCTAATGAAGTGAGTTTGGTTCATGCTGAAGGCTCGCTGGAAGCCCACCCTCATACCATGTGAGAAAGACAATTACATACTAGTGTGTGTGTGTATATATATATATATATTTTTTTTTTTTAATTTAATTTTATTTTATTTATTTTTTACAATTAATGCACTGTGGAACTGGCGTAGCTGGGGGGACAAGTCACAGGCTCATATCTGTAAATGATAAGCCAGTGTAATGTATGTTTACATAAGGCATCCACCTTTAATATGGCCGTTAAAATGGCTGTGGCTCTGCAGGACCCAGGTGTTAATGCTGCAAACAACGGCCAGGCTGCTGCAGATGCTGGAGCTGCCCAACACCCCGCAGACCCAGGTCCTGACAGGCAGGCACCTGGCCAACCCACGTGAAGCTGGTCACCCTGAAAATGACATAGATCTGGATGAAGGAGATGATGATGACGACGATGATGACGGGGATGAAGACGAGGATGAGGAGGACGAAGAAGAAGCCAGGGAAGAGGATGCTGCTGATGTCAATAATGGAGGACAAGGTCAGTGAGCTGTAACACAATATCTATGTTTTAAGGCAATATGAATTCAAAAGATTACTTTTAAGATATTTACTTTTAGTTTCTTTGAACATAATTCAATAATACTTAATTTTCCCCCAAAGGGAAATTAAGAAAGCTTCTTTCTGTGTTGTGAAGAGGATGCTCAGGGTTGTCCAATATGTGTTTTATTTAATGGAATATCTTTTATAAAGTATGAGGGTCCACAACTCCACTGAGGAAAAGTCACTATTACTATACTGCCCTTTTTGGTAAACACAGATATTGTGTTTTTGAAAAATGTATGGAATTTGCATTTTATGTGGTTACATGGTTGATATTATTAAAGTAGCATATGTCTTTTATGAAAGTTTTTTAAAATATTTTATTCATTCTGAAGTTTACATAACATGGGTGTATTTTCTTCTATTTGTCCCATACATATGAAATTGAAGTTGCATAAAAACGCAATTTTTTTTGTTGTTGTTTTGTTGTCACCTTGAAGCATTCAAGCATTTCTCAGACGATGACCTCATCATTTTGGTACATTTCTGTGGCAGCGCTAGAGCGCCACATACACACCTGGCAAACTGAAGTGTTTCTGAGTCATTTTCTCTGTTTTCATGTGTATGAATGAAGACGTTTGTACTGGCAATGCTGGGAGTTGACTTTTTAAATGTTTTAAAAAGCAAAAGCTATTGTATTGGGAGAATTCTGTTTTTGTTAGGATATGCAAATAAGGAAAAATGTTTCTAAAGGAATCTTTGTTCTTTACTGTTCTTCTGTGTATATTTCTTCCATGCAGAAGATTTGAACTGGAACGCCCTGGAATGGGATCGAGCAGCAGAGGAGCTGACTTGGGAAAGGGTGGGAGCTTTTTTCCTTGTCCGCTATAAACTGCTTCATAGCCTTACATAATATGCGGTATAGCCATAGTATTATGTTTTTTAAAAAAAGTGCACAGACCAATGCATATTGACCAATTTTGGACAAAGGCCTCTAACAGAAAATGACCACCTTTGAATCGTCTTCATGCATAGCTCTGAATTCTTTTCTATTTGGGAAAGCTGTTTGTAGATGAGCCATTGTAGAATCAGAATGGTTTTTTTTTTTTTAAACTATGTAAGTAGAAGATATGGTTGCACTGAAGTCGTTTGTGTTATTTCACATCCTAAGTAGTGATGGTAACATTTCACTCAATGTGTGTCTCAGATGCTGGGGCTGGATGGCTCTCTAGTTTTCTTGGTATGTATGCACTTTCATTCTTACGCTGCAATTTTTCACACTGTATCAAATGTTCTTCAAATAAATAAGATTATTAACTGATAGTATCATTTTTCCCTGTCAAAATTTTTGCCAATGTTTGAACATTAAAAATAAATGAATGTTTCCTATTTGAAATGGAAACTTCCAGTCTTACAGTTTATTTGAAGCTGTCACCATCAAAGCGTGTGCAGCGTCTTCCTTAGTCTACAAGGACAACAAGTGTTTGGACAACCTAAGCTCGTTAATGAAGTGAAGCAAAAGCGATACTAGATTTAAGTGGTACCAGGTCAATGATAGGACTTTGACTGGATTCTTTATGAAACTGCTGGTGCTCACAGATCGTGTGTAAACTGCATAAATGATGAAAGATAACGATTAATGTGAATGGATATGGGGCTCAAAGTTTCTGTTTTGAAAAACATATGAAAACAGCACTGTTTTAATATTTATTATTTTCAAATGCCCAGTTGTTAAAAAAAAGCAAAACAAAACAAAAAAAACAAACAAAACCCAAAAACAACCGCATAGTTTTCATACAAATGCATAGTCCAATATAATGAAATATTCAAAGAGTGCCTTTTTTCTTTATTATTTTCTTTAAATCTCTAGGAACATGTATTCTGGGTGGTGTCTCTCAATACACTCTTTATCCTGGTCTTTGGTAAGTCCAGTTTTTGAGAAAGTCTTAAGCTTTTAGACATGGTGAGATAATATCACCTCTAAAAAAAAAAGTTGGACCTCTAAAGCCTGACCTAACGTTTATATGTCCTTCCAGCTTTTTGCCCGTATCACATTGGCCATTTTTCAGTTGTTGGACTTGGCTTTGAAGATTACGTAAGTGCTTAATAATGAATAAGGAGAAAAAAGCAGAGTTTGAATGTCAAAGTAATACCGAGGTTATGCCTGCTTTGACAAGAATGTATTTACTATTTGTGGTTGCAGATCAAAGCTTCACATTTTGATGGCCTCATCACCACGATACTGGGATATATCCTCCTGGCTGGAGCTCTCATAGTCTGCCATGTATCCTCTACATTTTACATGTCACTTTGCTTATATCATTTAAGAAATACCAGGTAGTTGTTGGTTAAGTAATGTCTGTAATTTGGATTCTAGTGTGTTGTGTCCATGTTTTAAAAATGTGTATGCACATAAGGAAATTACTATAAACCACAGGCATGTCAAATTTTGTGTCTTTTGAGTCCTTAACTACATCTGAAGGCACTGGCTTCACTAATAAAGTTCCAGCGGTCCAGACGCCTCCTGGGTGTTTGTTACATTGTTGTCAAGGTAAACTAGAACTATTAGCAGCAGCATCCCTTAATATTGAGATGTTCAAAGCAGTGATTTTCATTTGGAAAAGTTAATTCCAGGAAATTCTGACTACATAAAAACAGAAACATGTCTAAGTGATTTTTTTTTTTAAATATATATTTATATATACATATCCCAGGTGTCCCTGCTGGTTGTCATGGAAATAGGCTTGTTCCCTCTTATTTGTGGTTGGTGGCTCGACATTTGTTCCACTGGTAAGACAAACATGCAAATGTGAACACATTTGATCCTGTTGCATCCAGTATGGTACACTGCTTATACCAGTTCTTAAGAGCCTGACAGTCACAGTGCTGAAGTGCCTACACTTTTACTAATTGCAGGAGATGTTTGATGCGACTCTCAAGGATAGAGAGCAGAGTTTTGACTCTGCTCCCGGTACCACCATGTTCCTCCACTGGCTAGTCGGCATGGTGTATGTCTTCTACTTTGCCTCCTTCATTCTTTTGCTCAGAGAGGTAAGTGAATTATGTCATTAAGTCACAGTTATTTACGATGTTGCAGGAAGAATTTCAGTGTTTTTAGCAATTAGCGTTTGTGTGCAGGTTCTCCGACCAGGTGTGCTGTGGTTTTTGAGAAACTTGAATGACCCCGACTTCAACCCAGTGCAAGAGATGATACATCTACCCATCTACCGGACACATCCGGAGGTTCATACTCTCAGTGGTCAGTCAGATATCCATCTGCTTTCAAAACCAGGCTTAAGTACCATGAATACCCTCACATCTCTTATTATAATACAAAATATAGCATAGACAACAAGCATAGATCACTTCAGATTAGTTATTTTATTCTGTGTTATCTCTTTCCTTTTTCCCTGTAAAATAAGAGAATGATTATGTATGTTTTGCCAGGGGTTTTTGTACACTTACAGCCATGTTAAGAGAGCAGGATTTAGAGGGAATGATTAGAACACAATTTGAATTTTTTAATGTCCCATATTTTTCTAAATCAGTTTTCTGTATAGATGCTCCATTTGAAAAAAATAACGTAAATGACTCACCCTGTGATTCTGTGATGGTGTGTGTGAATTTCCAGGTGGTGTTTGGCTCCATAGTCTTGCTGATGCTTTGGCTTCCAATCAGAATCATCAAACTGCTCTTACCAACCTTTCTACCCTACAACGTCATGCTTTACAGGTACACAAAACCATAATTTAAATCTCACTATCTGGGATCTTAAGATGACATTGACTGTCCTTTATTAAGGCAGAGCTAAAATGGCAAGATGCTTGAGAAGATACAGAAAGAGAGAGAGCTAGTCACAACAACCAGGTATAATAACATAATGTACAATGTAAATCAAAGTATAATTAAATGGTAAAAATAAATATTTAGAAGGTAAGATATATTCAAGGTAGATGGTAACAATAATAAGCTACAATACTAAGGTTTGAAGAGCCAGTTGTATGCCTATGAAGAATGTTCAACTTTCAGTTCAATTCAGCTTTATTTTTATTGCTTCTATTACAGTACAAATTGTCTCTAGGTGCTTTTCAAAGACCCCTAAGCAAATATTATTTACTATAAGTAATATTTTTAAATCTTAACTCTAGAAACAATGGCGAAGGGCTGCTGGGTAGCCCAGTGGTTTAAGCAGGCGGCTCATGTATAGAGGCTACAGTCCTCCGACAGCGGTTGCTGGTTTGACTCCCGGCCTGTGACGCTTTACTGCGTGTCTTCTCCATTCTCTCTGTCCCGGTTATTTACAGTCAGTCAGGCAACTAGAGCCACTAAAAAAAAAAAAAAAAGAAAAAAAAAAAAGAAACAAATAAACAATCTGATAATTTGATTATATTTGAGATGTAGAGCTGTAAAAAACATCAAGTAGTTAATGAAAAGGAACTGGTTTCTGGAATGATATGAACATTTATTATCAAGTGAACTTGACTGTTTATGGTGTCTGTCCTGCTCCTGCAGCGATGCCCCAGTCAGCGAGCTGTCTCTGGAGCTGCTGCTACTTCAGGTCGTTCTGCCAGCATTGTTGGAGCAGGGCCACACTCGCCAGTGGCTCAAACGTCTTGTCCACGCCTGGACGTTCACAGTTGGATATGTGCTGTACGTCTGAGATGCTCTCACAGCAACACACACAGACCCACTCTGAGTTCAAATTTCTGTGTGAACAAGTATAATGTGAACATTTTAGGCATAATTCATCAGGGTTTATTATGATCTTTATCTGTCATAACTGGACATAAAGTACATGCATTTGTTACTTTTCTTTTTCTGTTCTTTGTCATGTCATTTGACATACAAAGCAGTAAAACAACATAATTGCTCCCTGTCCAGTGACCTTCACTCATACCTGCTGGGGGAATTCGAAGATGATGAAAATCAACCAAATAATCCTGCTGGACGCAATAACAACAACCGTGTCCCTGGCCTCGGGGAGGGGCTTCATGCTGCCCACCAAGCCATTCTGCAACAAGGTGGACCTGTGGGTTTCCAGCCATACCATCGTCCCACAAACTTCCCCCTTAAGGTGCTTCAAACTAACCAGTTAAACATACAAGAGTTGCAGCATGATGTCTTTTCATATTACATTTTTATTGTTAACCCCAGTTGTGTGTTGTCTTCTTTAGATCATTCTGCTTGTTATCTTCATGTGTGTGACTCTGTTACTAGCAAGTCTGATCTGTGTCACAGTTCCAGGTAAGCCCCAAGCAAACACTTCCCTGTTCTCGGTCAGTCGTAAGTGTGCCCCGCTCTCATTTTGCCCCACCTTTTTCTCTTGCTCAGTGTGTGTGGGTCGTTGGCTGATGTCTTTCTGGATGGGCAGTGCAGTGGTTCACGAGCTCTACACTGCAGCCAGCGGCCTCTACGTCTGCTGGTTGTCCATTCGAGCTGTCACAGTGCTGCTGTCCTGGATGCCACAGGGACGGACGGTCATAATGCTCAAAGTCCACGAGTGGACGCTCATGGTAATTTTTATATCACGCTATTGTTAGCCTAGATGAAAACAACTCATTGTTTAAACGTGTATTTTGATGTGTGGTGTGTATGCGAGAGCAGATCTTCAAGACCGTTGTGGTGGCGATGATGTTAGCCGGGTTGATTCCATTGCTGTTGGGTCTGCTGTTTGAGCTGGTCATAGTTGCTCCTCTCAGAGTCCCACTCGATCAGACACCTCTCTTCTATCCCTGGCAGGTATGAACACGAGCTGTGACAAGACTGTTGATGTGTGATTTAATTATAAGGAGGAAACATAGGAAAATGTTTTCGCTCAATCATTATTTAACTCAAAATTAATTGCCTCATAAAGTATTTATCTAATTTGAACTCTAGCAGAGATAGCTTGTTGTACTGTCTCCGTGCATTAGTCTCAACCTGCTGCACAGTGGCTGTCATTTGTGTCGCATAGACTGTGGCTTGTTGGAAAGAGGCTAGTTGGAAGCTTTACAACTTTTTATGTCACAGTGATGAACTTCTATGGTGAGAGCATATTATGCTCTGGCATTTATGGCTGTTAAGACTAGTCAACACAGTAATGTTCATGTAAACAGGTGACAAAAATAAGTGAGTATTTTAGTTGTAATTTAACTGTTGCTTTATGTGCGTTGCAGGACTGGGCCTTGGGGGTCCTTCATGCTAAAATCATTGCTGCCATCACACTGATGGGCCCTCAGTGGTGGCTCAAAACAGTGATCGAGCAGGTCAGACTCATTAAACTACCAAGTTCCTTTCAATAAATAAGAATTTAATCGGAACAGTGACTTCTGAATAGACTGAAAGATCTATCTATCCATGTTTTCTTTGCGTTCTACATAAACTTTTATTTTGAAGGACAGATGACAACGTACAGGAATTGGATTGAAATAAGTGTCACCATCTCTCTTGCAGGTGTATGCGAACGGCATCAGAAATATTGACCTCCATTTCATTGTGCGAAGGCTGGCTGCCCCCGTCATTTGTGTTCTGCTGCTGTCTCTCTGTGTGCCATATACCATCTCTAAAGGCCTTACACCACTGCTGGGTAAGTTGATCTGAATGTTTTTGGGTCAGGAAAGAACATTGTGGGGGTTTTTTTTTTTCTTCTTTTTTTTGGTACCTGTATACAGTATCTATATAGTATAGCAACATGCAATGACGTTAACACTCCTCTTTCTAGTTTTTTTTTTTTTTTTTTTTTGAGTTAGGTCAGATATACTCCCATAAAGAACCAGTACAATGCTTGATGTTACACAAATAGGTTCTGTTTGAGTTTGGACATAAAAAAATGAAAATTTGAGCTGTACTCACAACTTTCTGCTTTTAAGATGACAGTGTACAAAATTATGAGTTTAATCATATAAAAAGCTTTTTATTAATGCTATTTTCAGTGTATGATTATCAAATGTGGACTGACACTAAATGTGAAGAAGAATAGTAGCATTTATGAATTGGTGTGCTTCTACAAGTAATTTAATGCAAATTACATTGAACAGGATATTTCCGATGCTGTATGAAGGTCGTTTGAGGAAAAGATTGCTGGCCAGGGTTGGGGCGTAAAGTTCAGGGGGAAAAAGTCAGAAACCCTCATCTAGTAAAAATCACAGTTTTTGATTTGATAAATTGTAAATTAAAAATCAGAAAAATCAATGTGTCCTGTACTTAAAAGTGAAGAAGGTCAATCTCATGTCATGACTAATTTAACCATTAGAAGCTTCCACCGGACCAAGTCTTTGTATCTGGGCAAATTGTTAAGACTTAAAACAATTTGAGACAGCAGCAGTCCAGATGCTGATGATAATATTGTGATTTGAGACCAAAATCAATCATATTTCCTTGATGTGCACCATTTACACTACGTTTTGATCTGATAGGGTGTTCTTAAAAATTGTAAATGTATAAATTCATAGTTTGAGTTTATAAATTTAGAAGTTGATCAAGTCAGAATCACCAATTTTGAATGGGACTCATTGTCAAACATCTTCATTTACAAAGTTTGCACAATGTACCAAATATTGTACCAATACAGTATAGCTAGGGCAACAAGGAACTAACAGCCCTTTTGGGAATAAAGATTTTAATGGGAATAGCTTGTCTGTTTACCTAGTTTTGAAGCACTGCTTAGTTAAAAAAAAAAAAAAAAAGACCAAGTATAAAGAGCATAAAGAATGAATGACTTCAGCTCTGAACTTTAAACAAAAAGTACTTTGCTTCAGTCATCAGTCAGTGAGTACAACAGTTTGGTTTTGCCCCTTAACTCTGCTGTCCTTTTAAATGAACCTGCTCTTCACCCCAGTGCATCCTGTTCCACTGTTTGTTCTCTGCAGGAGTGCAGCCAGAGATGCAGATGCTGGTGGAGAGGAGGATCTACCCGTTCCTGCTGATGGTGGTCATCCTGTTGGCCATCATGTCCTTCCAGATTCGACAGTTCAAACGCCTCTATGAACACATCAAAAATGACAAGTCAGTGAAAGCATCTTGTGCCAATTTACCTGTTATTGATTCAGAGGGATTTCTCTCAGGGTTGTGGGTATATGAAAAAATAATGATCATTTTGATGTTTATTGTTGCTAAAGACCTTTGCTCGTGTGTATGCTACGCTGCAGAAATTCCTTTTGAGCTGTAGATGAAAGGGCAAAACCCAGTATGATTAAGATTGATAAAATGAAAAGCCCAAACTTATCAGTGACATGTAACATCTTCATGCTTTTTGGTATTTTAAATTTCTGTTTTAAATTTCATATTTAAAATATAATGAATAATAATAATTGCTATATTTCCTGTTCCTCTTTCAGATACCTGGTTGGACAGCGACTGGTAAACTATGAGCGGAAGTCGAGCAGGAGCATGTCCTCCTCCTCCTACAGCACTTCTTCATAGACCCGACTGGTGTTGGATCAGTGGAACTGAATCACGCTGCCAAGCACTGGGGGATAGCAGCAGCTCCCATGGTGAAACCTTTTAGTTTTCCTCGCTGCCTGGCTGTCAACTTCAGACACCACCTGTAGGCTTTTGGATGCAACCTAATCCTTTTATGCACCAACATCTCCCACATTTGTAGGTTGGGTGTCAGAAGAAGGCAGAAACAGTTGCTGAGTTACGATGGGAAAGCCTTTTTGAACAAGGTTTTAAACCAAAATGGTCAGAATTTCTGAAGCTTGGCAGATGCACAGTTTCACTGATTGTTCCTCTTGTTAGAAGTGACTGGTTTTTGTCTCCAACTCAGCTAATGTTTTAATTTGAATTTTATTTTACAAAGGCAAGTTCAGTATAGCTTATACCTCATATTGTGCTTCATTTCAAAGTTTGTTGTGAAAACGTGTTTAGGTCAAGTGTCTTTTAGAGCTGTGGATATCTGGACTTGAATGAGTGTTCTTCTATTGTCCCGCCTCACGGCTGACCTTTCACTGGTCGTCAGTGAAAAACAGGGACGTAGTGCTGCAATGTGGTTGTATTTCAGTTTGAAGATATTTTTTGTTAGAAGTGCTTTCATTGATTTTTGATTTTTTTTTTTTTTTTTTGATAAATGGATGTTTCTGGAGTCAGCTGGTAGATAGGCTGTTGACTGTTCATTTAACTAAAAATATAGAAAAAGCGAAGGAGAAAAACCAGGATTGACAAAGTCAGGGACATGTTTTTCTTTAACTGCTCCTCTGTGAATTTTAACTTACCAGACTTTGTTGTACTCTCTTCACAGACTTCATGTTGGTGTCCGATGTTTTTAAAGCAAGGTTAATTTATTTACCAGAGGGGGGGAACAGACGAAAATGGTACATGTCAAGAGCAGGTGTTCAGTTTCTGTAAAACAGCTGAGAACAATGAAGTAGGTCAGCCACAGAAAGTCACCATGAAGGTGTAGTTTAGGAATCATTCATCCAATACAGAGGAAAAAAAGATTAGTTAACACCAATGAGAACAGAGTTAAATGACCTTATGTGCTCTACAGTCCCACATAGTTTTTTTGGGTGGTGATGTTGATTTAAAAAGCATTATTTTATTCACTTGTTTGATTATGTTGCACTTTATACTGCAGTTGCAGACATATAAAACAGTCATCAGGGTGTTGCTCTCACCCTGACAGCAATGATTCTGTTCGGTGGATTTTCCTAAGAAGATCACTTAAGTGTCTCACCTGTTCTTCACACAGTATCTTTAAGATTCTGTTGACACTGATTGTGAATTACATAGATGTTGGAACTGACTGTTGTAGTGCTGCTGTTTTGTAGGATGCTGGTACAGACATATATTTATCTATATGTACATCTGCACACACCCAGTGACAGGGAGAGGCTTAAAGACTTAAGCTCCCCCCGCCCCACTAACTAACTGAAAAGTGGCTGTAGAAAATGAACGGATATAGTTGGATGCTGGAAAGTGACATTTTAGTAACTTTGAACTGAGCTGGACACTTTTGAATTTTTGTGTTGAATATCAATTTCTAAAAGCAAATAATTTCTATTTTTTTATATGTGCAAAAATGAAAAGGTAGCAGCATGTACTGTAACATAAAGGTATACACTTCAAGCTCTATAGATTGCTGTTTCTGTTATATGAAACTGTAATAAACAGTGTTGAATTTTTCTCAAGAGTGAAGTTTCTTCGTCATACATCATAAGCATCATATTTAAAACCATGTGCTGGATTTTCAAAACTGTGCAGGAGAAAGGAAGATGAACCTGTACATGGAAAACAGATTTGGTACTATTACAAGTGGATCTACAAGCACACACATATGTGACTGGTTAGTGTGCGAGAGGAAGATGGAAATGGATGATCCAACATGGCAAGGTTGGATCATTCTCCCCCCCCCCCCCCAGACATCAAGGTGTCTCTTTGAAATCAAATGCATCTATAGGTGCAGTTGCCTCTGTTGTATGAGGCGCCATTTGTAAAGTTGGTCATGCTGAAAATAACAGCAACGTTTTGTTACATTTAGTTTCAAATTATGTTTTAAATTGTGGTGTGAATTTTTGAAAGTCACTTTTTAGCACATTTAACAATATTTGTTAATTAAAAATTTAGTCAATATTTAAATCTAAATATAAATGTTAAATCTAAAAGTTAAATCTAAATCTAAAAGTTAAATCTAAATGTTATGCCTAAATGTTAAATATAAATCTAACTAAATGTTTAACCTAAATATTTAATCTAAATCTCAATGCTAAATCTAAATCTAAAAGTTAAATCTAAATGTTAAATCTAAATATTAAATCTAAATGTTTCATCTAAATCTAAATGTTAATATTAAATCTAAATGTTAAATCTGAATCTAAATGTTAAATCTAAATGTTCTGGATGAAACTAAATATTTAGCTAACATGCAAATTCAAGCTGCCGATAACCGGAAGTACCAAAATAAAAGCTCAAGGTTAAAGTCTGTTCGTAGTGTCAAATAACGAATAAAGAGCGATCTTTTCTGGAGAAATTGACTCTTGGACATAGATTAAAGTGATAATAACCACCAAAAATAACTATAAAACTATATTTTACGAGTACCTTGAGATTTTAGTGTCACTTTTTTGTGGGATTATAACCTGTAGCTCCTGCAGTCAGTCACAAGGGGGCGCACTTTGAATGAAATACTCGGTGCAGTCCGCTGTTGGTGATACATGCCGTGCTAACATGGCCGAGTCTACGTTAGCCCAAAACTTTTTTTTTTTTTTTTGTAATAGTTATGCATGTAATGTATAAGATAAAATAAAACACTGACAGGCATAATTTTACTTCACTGAGTAGTTTTAATTTTCATATATACATACATTATCTTTCATACTTTTGTTGACAAAAGTGCATTATTTTCACCATGTTCCCAAATTTAGATCAAATATTTAGGTTAAACATTTAGATTTAGATTTAATATTTAGGCATAACATTTAGATTTAACTTTTAGATTAAACATTTAGATTTAACATTTATATTTAGATATTTCCTGAATTTTAAAAGTTAGCAAATATTGTGTTAAATGTGCTAAAAAGTGACTTTCAAAAATTCACACCACTTTTTAAAACATGATTTGAAGCAAAATGTGACAAAATGTTGCTGTTATTTTCAGCATGACCAACTTTACAAATGGCGCCCCATACAGTTGCACCTCTTCCCTGAGGGCACTGTTGTAGTTTATTTCAACAAAGTGGGATATTGATTGATGGCTTGACAGACAAATTAAAGTTCCATCTACAGACCCTTTGCTTATTTTGTAGCATTAGTGAGCTACGTTACCATTCCTGTTTCCTTGTGGGAAGAGAGAAGGAGAATGATGTGTTAAAATGACTAAAGGAGAAGGTCGAGCATGTGAGGGTTTATGCAGGGTTAGGAGACCCCTATTGTGAAATACCTCACCTACCTTAACAGGAAACTTGGATTAAACATGTTGAAATATACACAGTAGACTGTTGGTTCCTGCATTTATGATCTTAGCATCAGAGTTGTGCTTCAAAACCTGACCTGTGCATCCTTCAAATTCTATGAACAAATCAGTCTTTCATGCACAGTTTTTATGTTACATTTAAGTTTGCATCGTGTATTGTTGAAATGTTATGCAATTTGTCAACAATAGAAAGTTAATATGTGAACAATTTAGCCTACAACTGTTCTAATTTTAGATTAAATGTGACAAAGGAGCTAGTCAAAGCTAGTTCTATGTTAAAGTGACTAAACCTTTAAGGTTATTCCAACATTTGCAGTTTGCTTACAAGACAAATGATGGAAAGTATGTTTTAAAAAAACAACGTATACATATATTTCAAAGTCTCTGCAGTAACTGCTTTTAGAACTCCAGTTATCACTTTTACTTGTGTCCAGTGAAATACTAGACATTTTTAAAAAATTTATTTATTTTTAGTGTTCTGCCAAATTTACTTGCTGCAACACTATTTGCTGTCACTTTATTATTGCTGAGTTTTTCACTATTTCAAAAGTTATCCCACTGGAACGCTGGTATTAGAAATCAGAGGATTTCTTTAGAACTCTTTATACAAATGAGGTCATGTTGATAGGAAATCCAATTTAAGTTGGCGGTGTTAAGTGCAGCAGGAGCTAAAGTAAGAGGGGGTGGGGCCATCTTAACTATTTAAACTAATGACATAAATTCACTGATAAGCATAACTATGTTAGAACCAAGGTGGTAAATAAATATCTATCTGAACATTGGCAGTTTTATGCCTTTATCTACTTCAACTGCTTTAAATATATTGTAGACATAAAACATTTTCTGGTTTCATTTTATAACATCGACAGTATGAATCCATTGCAAGAAAATATCTTCAAAAGCTACAACTGTCCCTTTGTGCTTGAAGAAGTCAAATATAGAGGTAAGTGTTTTCTAACAGAAGGGCTGCAGCTACAGTAGAGAGAAAATCTAAATGGATTATCCTGAGGCAGTTCAACAGAAAGCCTCTCATCCCACTGCTGGCCATCATCAAAGAGAGCCCAGAGCTCTTCCACTGGGAGACACAGGATTAGTTGCTCACTACCATCAGTTTCAAATGAAGACAGTCGCCGGCTCTTCTGCCTGTTTTACTTCAGGGCAACTTTAGCTTCCTGCCAAGACATCAAAAACCTGGGATTTCAAGGCTTTGAGTGTGATGATCTTAGAATGTGACAGACGCGGCTTCTGGTTTACGGAGAGTCACATGGAAAAGGATGCATTTCGGAACTCATGGATATTCGGGAACTATTCATCCGTTATTTACTTAAAAACACAATTTTGACTGTTTTTTTGGGGGGGAGGGAAGATGCTGCATTTCACTCGCTCTTTTTGGTCACTTCATGAGTCCAGAGTGAGTGCTTCAGATCATGCATAAGATCAAACAGTTGACATTAGCTTGTGGAGTCGTAGGGAGTTGTAAACTCTTCAGCATCCCAATCAGATTCATTCAGCAATGGTGGAGGACTGGAGGCAAGTGCAATGATCTTATGCCTTCCCTGTGATCTCTGTTGACTCTTCCTCTGGGACTCAAACCGGTAGAAGTCATCTGCTTGGTGACATTTAAACTGGTGGTGAGTAGAATGAGACGCCACGCTGCAGTAGGCTGCTGGATATAAACTCTAGATACCCTTGGAGTATTCAAGAATTGTAAAAAGGTAAGTGGAGGCAGGGGAAGATTTAAATGGTGTTAATAACAGAAGAACAAAGGAAAGATTTAAAGGTTCAAGAGAATGGAGTGGCCGGAGGAGTTGAACTTGCCAAGACTGGTGAGTATAGAGACAACAAAGTGGCTACAGACGTACCTGGTATGACCATCAGCGAAGCTGATGAAGATGGGGGAGAGGACGAGATTTCTGGAGAGGACAGTGATGAGGAGACTGACGTTGATTACACACGGAACTACTGGGAAGATGAGGACGACATATATCAGGAGTTTGAGGAACTGGACTTTGAAGCCCTTTCAGATCGCTCAGACATACAGAGCATTGCTTCGGACGATTCCTTCTACCCGCCAGATAAATCAGTCATCTCCCACATGTACCGCTGTCCAAGCCCGGACAGTCCTGAACCAATATCTTTCTTCAAGGCCTGCTGCAACAACAATGCCATCATAGTCAAGATTATGATCAGGCAAGGAGTTACGGAAGAGGAAGTCAAGGAAACAGACAGGAACAGAAGAGTAGGTGTCTGGATTCTGTCGTTTTTCATGAAATGCAAGGTTTTTAGGCGCCTCTGCATTTCTTTTCTTTTGATTATTTTAAACCACTTTAACTTTTCTGATAGAAACTTACGAGTCCCAATCTGTTGATGTAAACTAACAGTTATCCAGGTCGTGGTAGTCCAGTGAGTTAAAATAATGAGCTGGGCAACAGTTGTTTTTGGTCCATGGAGATGTTTCAGTGCTGAACCACAAAGTTTTCTCAGTTTTAACCGCTGCTGTGGTTTTAACTGACCTACACATGACCTTAAAAACCAAAATAACCCACATTATGGCCTAGAGGGTCAACAACAATACTATGACCTCACTCACTTCCAGTATTCTTGAAGATATTTCTGTTTGATAAGGAGAAACATGACCTCAGCAACCCAAACTACTCACATTAAATTAAATCCAATTCAATAAGACTTGATTAACTTAATTATGTGTGCAGTAGTAACTCAGTCCATCAATATTACAGTCCATTTAAGGAGTCATGATCTTCAGTAATGTTCTGTATTGTTGTAAACCTGAACAAGCCTGTTCTGAAGGCGGTGTTGAAAAGATACATGGCTGCTCAGTAAGTGGCGATGCTTTCTGTAGTTAAAATGACCAATGATTAATTATGACAAGTAAAAATAAATTCTGTAACAGCCCTTCAGAAAATGTAGTCTTTGTGGCAAATGTGTTCTCCCAGCACCATCATAAGAAAATATGGCAATTCGTTGTTGGAATTTGATTTAGCAAAAAAGTATCAAAGCCCTGTAGCAGTGGCATCAGGTTTTGCAGTCAGGTCAGCAGAGGCAGGTGCCTGAGGTTAGTCTTCAGAGCGGGTTAAGCCTCTGTCGACAGATGGGTAGTGCAAAGTGCATAGTGACGATGCAATGAAACAGCTTGCCCTGAGGGCTCAGCTCTTAGAAGACCAGGAAGACTGACCTTAGGATTGAGTAAAAGATACTCTACTGCCCGTAGAGCTGGAGAAGACGGAGGAGACTTTCCTGGAGTACTGTGGCTGTAACTTTTAAAGCATTTAAGATTGTGTTGGAACAATGTATGCATCTGTGGACTTAAGTCAAGTGCTGCTTTGGCTAATGAGTCACATATTTATTGAGATTTAAACTTCTACTGACAGTAATTAGTTCAGGTGGTCACATTTTAAATTTTTAGCCTTGCCAAACAAACCAACAAACAAACAAAAAAAAAAAAAAAAACAAGTTATCACATGGATCAACTAGGTAAATGTGTGATTGGTTTCTATCGGAAAGGTATTGCAGTAATTATTATGTTTCAGCTGTTTTAACGTTAACCTTAAATGGTAAAAAAAAAAAAATTTGGGAAGCACACCCTGTTTTTGTTGCTGTTTTAGAGGTGTTAAATTACTGGCCTTTAACAAGCAAACAAAGCAACTAAATAGATTGTAAAACTGCTAAAATGGCATTAAAAACTGTAGGACACATTATTGAAACTGGGTCTTTCACAACTTCTTTTCTTTTCTAGTGGTCTAAAATCTAAAATAAAAAGAAAAGAAAGAAAGAAACTACAAGGATAGTAGGGAACCATGATCTTTAAGGAAGAAATGTAGTCAGAAAAGAAAAAAAATGAAATGTTGTGAGTGAAGATCACTTTAACAGCAATGTTAAATGGTGTGTTTCCACACACACACACAAGCAAACAGAACACAGAGTCCTGGGACTAAAGAGCTGTGAAGCCTTAAGAAAACCACTCATTAGTGAGGATACTTTAAAAAAAAGTAGGGAAAAGAAATTGGGTCTTCCATTAACTGAGAAAATAAAGGTCAGACTCTGGAGAAGAAGAAAAAGGTCGTGGTCTGACAAGACCGCATCTATCAAAGCATTTACAAATGTAGTCTGGGTGCTTCAGGTGCATTTAAAGCTTGTAATGTATTTATTCTTTCCTGCACTTCTCCATTAAATGTAATAACATTTTAACTAATTTGCTAAATTTTGTTGACAGTCAGACAAAGGCTGCCCACATTGATGAAGGAATAAGTTCAAATCAATGAGCATTGACTACAGTGTGCAGCGCTTGGCTGGGAAACCATTATGGGCCCACATCAACACTATTAAGTCTCTGTTCCCAGCGGATGAGGATCATTGCAATCAATGGTTTTGTTCTGTGGGAAGATATATCTATGGAGCTGTGATTAAAAAAAATAATTAATTGTAGCTTGAATAACAACGTTGGTGCTTTTAAAGAACCAAAAACAAATCAAGCATAAAGAGAGATGAAGAAGAGAATGAATCCTTTTGTTTTTTGTGTTTCAGTCTGGCCTCATTGTGGCGTGTTACCATGGCTACGTGGATGTGGTCATCGCCCTGTCTCAGTGCCCGTATCTGGATATTAACTGGCAGGACAATGAAGGCAACACTGCCCTTATTACTGCAGCACAAGCAGGTAAATGATGACCTTTGAAATAAGATGCATTGCCAGTTCTGGAATTTCATCTTCCATCTCTTAATACATTTGTAAAAATAATATTTAAACATTTTAAAACGCATGTAGTTGATATCAGTTTTTTTTTTTTTTTTTTTGTGAGGTGGCTACTTAACTGATTGCCAGTATCACTGGCAAATTAAAAAGCTCAACTAACCAGATACTTACATGAAAAATGGGGACATCTCCATTTGTGGGCTAATTCATCATTACAGTGGGAGAACTGATCAGGAGCATTTCACCTCTGAGGCTCATGGGTGAGGGCTCAGTGGTCTGTCCTGAGGGTATGGCTGTTCACAGGCTAAACAAGTTACCGGGGACTAGTTGAAGTTGTAGCCCCACATCTTTGCAGTCAGATGTTGAAGTTTCCTCCAGTGGACCCTGTATCTTTGAGTCAGGGAAAGCACCCTGACTGTTTGTGCTTTTGCGCCTAACAGTTTGGAAGGTGCAATGCCTGAATCCAGTTTCCTGCAGGGGGAATTAAACACTCACTGACAGTGAAACCTAAAGGGGTGTGAGTGGGTTGAACAGCCTGATCAATCTGAATCCAAGCAAAGTTCTGTTGTTGGACTTATGTGTTAGTCACAGTTATAGCATCAGATCTGCAGCCATTATGTCTAGGACATTTGGATGAAGCTTTAAGGTGGTTGGTGCTCGTCATGATGTCAACTTTGCAGTGGTCAACAAAGTTTAAAGGAGGTGAAGGAGGAACTCTACACAGTTTGATTTAGTGTGTGGGACCCCAGACCTTGGTGAGGCTGTGGCACAGTGCCTCCTGTTGACCTCAAAGACATTGACATCAGTCACCTTAGGAAGGGGTACAGAGTTCTCCTGACCTGAACTGGTGATAAAGTCTGGTGCTAGATGGAACACTTCTCAATCAGACACCTCCTGACATAGAAAAAGTCTGAGCTCTGAGGAGGCTTGCCTTCCCCTAGAGCTGAGATTCCTGAGAGAGTTAAACAGCTACTGGTTTACATGCATCACACTGTTCACCCTTCCTGACAGTGCCAATGCCAGGGCTCTGAGTGTAATTCAGCCGGGATGACATTGATCTCCTCTAAGTCTAAGACTGTGCTTCTCAGTTGGAAAAGAGTGGATGGGAGCAAGTTGCTGCCTCAAATGGAGAAGTTTAAATATCTCAAATTCTCATTCATGAAGAAAGGTACAACCATAAACTGTATAAAAAGAACTGGACAAATCCGTGTGATGTCACCCACAGGTTTTCTGAAGAGTGCTTTTGAAGCCCGTTTTGCCGTCACTCTGCATGATGCCATGTTGGCCAAAACTGACTCCACCCTGAACTGGTTAATCAAAAAAATGCTCAAATAGGATGAGCGTGCAAGCTTGAAAGCTGTCTGGAACATGTCTACCTTAGCTCAGTCAACAGTAGCTGGTTATTTTAGCTTGGCTTTGTACATGTTAATCTATGAGGCTCACTAACATTACATTCATTTTGATTGAATCTATTTATCCATCCTCATTCGGCTGAGGTAGAAATGAGGACAAGCAGAGCTTCACAGTTACCGGGCCGCTCGGAATACTAGGCCAGCAGGTTGACCCACAGACTTTGTCGTCTAGACTGCTTGGCTTACAGTTGGTGGACAGTTATTAATTGATCTGGTTAGTCAACTTGGAAGGGTCCTAAACTGGTTCAAGGAGCAGGTCGCTTGATCAGAGCACCTGGCTGTTGCAAGAGTTATCAGATAACAAACTAGAGAATGAATCTGGCTGCTGAGCTAAACTTTGGCACCAGCTAAAGTCTTTGAGCCGTTCAGAGGCCCTGACCCCTAAAGACCAGCTCAGATCCAGTGGTCTGTTAGTACAGTTAACAGCACAGCAAGCCATATAATTAAAATAATAATGATTATGCTCTTTTTCCTTTAAATTCACAGCTGATGTCAATTTTTTCTAAAATGTTAATCACTAAGTAGCTAGAGTGAAAAAAGCCATAAATCTAATTATGCATACATTTGTGACCTTATATAAGTTTTACAAATGAGGTGCATAAAAATGCATTCCCCAAAGAGCTGTTGGATGTGAAATCTATCTGTGGAAACCAAAACCGTTTCTCATTCCACATATAAAAATTCCTATTTCTGAACGAGACCACAAACACAAGCAGCTGATATTAGCTTCTCCCAAAGGGGGACTGGGCTCACCCTGAGGTGCTGGGTCAGGAGGGGTTCACAGTGGAGTCATTGTTTCTCAACATCCAAACAAGTCAGTTGAGTGGGTTGAGGTATCTGGTCAAGATGCCTTACAGAAGCCGCCCAGGGGAATTGTTTCAAATAAGTCCCGACAGGAAGGGAACTAGGGGATGATGACAAACGTGCTGATGGATTTTCACTTTCGACCTGAGAAAGTCTAGCTGTCCTCTCAGAAGTGACAGAGTTGGTGGGTGGGGAGAGGGAGGACTGGGAGTTTCTGCTCATCAGCTGCTCTGTGACCCGAGTCCAGCATAAATGACAGAAAGCTGACAGATGATCCGATGGATATACACACATTAAAGTTCCAGGGTATCTACTTTCTTTATCTGACATTTAAATAATACATCTTGTAATTTATGCAGCCATGGACAATTTACCAGCTTCATCTTTTATAACAGTTTAGCTAATATCTCATCTGTTCACTCTTGCTAGTCAGTTTACAGTGGAGGAAATTTCACTTCGTGTAAGCAGGTTGGGGACATTTATTATTGGCTTTCATTAAAAAAACAGTGCAGATTTTCAGGTCTGGTGCTTAAAGCTGCAAGTTTCACATTTATCTGAGTTATTTGCTGGTATTAGAGAGTATCATCATAAGTAACTTCAGGGTGAAGCAGCCACATGTATCAGACATCCCCTAACGATGACGAATAGCTCACTCCGTCCTATGAAGAATGGCGGTGGACATTCTCTTAATTTTCTGCATCATTAAAAGAAGCATTGATTGCCTTTCATTAGAAAATCTTCTGCAACAACTTCAGGAAACAAGTGACCAATGTTGTGACCGTACAGCCCTGCAGCAGACTGCACAATTAGAAACAAAAGGTGTCTGAACACTGACCCACTAGCGTTTTCACCCAGCCATGTTTTTAGCATCAGCTACTTTACGAACACCTATGAAATGTTAAAACTCATTGAAATTTTAAAATGTTAAAACTGAATAGTTTGGTTACCTGGCCAGTCATCCCATTTCTTCTCCCCTTTGATACAAAGATTTTGTCTGCTTCCTCTGGATTCAACTTTGATGAAATTGGTTCTTGGCTGTTCCATTATGAGTCACTGTATCAATATAAATGTGCAATACAATGCACATGTGCAATAGAAATGTACATATATAATTATCAGGTATAAGGATTAACAAAAATAAAGTGTGTTTAGACACACGGAGATGCTTGATCAGATTGGTTGTGGGAAGTCCCCTCAGGCTCTTTAGTCTTTGCTCAGGTAAACTGCTGTCTCCTGCTGTTCCCATGTGAGGGAAGCCTTGGTCTCCAAAAATGTTTACGTGTTGTCACTCAAACATTGACATGGATGCCCGGGTTTAAGGTTTTCTTTACAATCAGATGATTAATGTTATATGCATAGTGCAAATTACAGGGGGGTTTGGGGGGTTTGACCCCCCCAATTACAACTTCGACCGGCCCTAAAGAAGGGACAAATTGTCATTTTTTCATCTCTAGAAAATGTTGACCCCCCCCCAATTGTCATTGTATAATTCGCACTCTGGTTATATGTGTTGGTAGAGCGGGTTGTCCAGCCACTGTAAGGTTGGTGGTTCGATCCCTGCTCCAACTGTCCACATGTCAAAGTGTCCTTGATCCCTAACTTGCCCCCAGTGAGCCTGGCAGCATCTTGCATGGCAGCACCGCCCACCGGTGTGTGAATGTGTGCATGAATGGGTGCATGAGAGGCCAATGTAAAGCACTTTGGGAGCACCTCGATGGTGTCTAGAAGGCGCTATATAAGTGGAATCCATTTACCATTTACAGTACTCACCAGTGGTTTTGTCTTACTGGTGCATATTTAGACATTACCAACAAAAACCAAAACAAAATATGACTTGATATGCATTGTCCAGGGTTGAGAACATAACAACTTTAATTGTTCCTTTTGTATAGTAAAGACTAGAGAAGTGTATGTGGCACACAAAAATCTGAACAAGTATCAAAATCTGGGATGTGTTTGTAAAACATTAAATGTATGAAAATACAATCAAAGAAAATACACAATTATTATTCATATCCACTTGTACTATAATAAAAAATGCATCCACAAGAAGTGAGGAAGAAGTAAAATTATTATCCTGTAATAATTAATGTTTTAAAAAAAAAAAGTATATCACAATATGTGGAGCAAGAAGGTGCTTTGGCAGTGTTGTAATGATCCATAATCTGTGTTTCTCTCTGGGCTGCAGGCCATGTAATCATTTCCAGCTATCTGCTGAACTACTTTCCTGGTTTGGATATTGAGAGGAGGAACTGTCACGGTTTCACTGCTTTGATGAAAGCTGCCATGCAGGGCAGACCTGAGTGTGTGAGAGCACTCATGATGGCAGGTATGAACAATGCAACGCACTCCAGTTAAAATCATACAGATGGCACAGTTGTTACATTTAAAGGAAAAATGGAAAGTAGAGTCCAGGACTCGTCGTCTTCACACCAGATCGCCTCATCGTGTTTTTATGTTCCAGGGGGTGATATCTGGGCCAAAGACTTCGGTCGCCGTATGACTCCTAGGGAGTGGGCTCTCTTTACTGGTCGATATGAGACAGCCAACCTAATGGACATGCTTATGTCAAAGCCTTGCGCTGAGCAGTTCTGTGACTCCTTTTCCCTGGAGTGGCCCATGTTAGAGGTTAATACATTGCTTCTGACTTCAGTCTCGCGACTAAATCCACCATTTCATTCTTATTCAAAATCCCAAAACGTGTTCTCTTGCAGGAGCTGGTGTCCCAGGCCCAAGAGCCAAAGACCTGCTGGAGGCATTTGATCAACTGCCTGTCGTGCTGCCCTTATAGTTTCTACATCAACAACAAGGTGAACCCAGTGGATAACGGCGTTCTGGAGCACATGGTTCGAGCCACCACCTGCATATCCAGTCCTTTCGTTGCCACCGCATGCCACACCGTGTGCCCGGGCAGCCCGCCAGGTATCGGTAAACGTCGTCCTGCTGTGCAGGAGATTTTGAGAAGGCAAAGGCTGGCAGAGCTGAAGCGCTTGGGTCCCGACAGACTGAACAACTACAAGAAATTTTTTCAGAACTCACGGGTTCTCCTCATTCCAAAGGTGAGGGATCGCAGGGCGAGCCTGCAGCCCCAGCTGCTCAGCGACGTGGCCACGGCGTCCACGGTGGCCATCAGAAGAGCCAGCCTTCTCCCGCTTAACATGCTCAGGAGGAGCAGTGTGCGTCCGGGCATTGTTGTGCCAAAGGTGACGCTCTGCAAAGCTCCTCCTCCGAGCTTCATGCCGGAAAAACTCAGACGCGGCGGTAACCCGACCAAGCTCCAGATCCCCAAATGGGATTACAAGATGAAGAAACTGGAGAAGAAGCAGCAGGAGGATATGCAAAGAATGCTGTCTATGACAAGAAGGAAGTGAAGAATAAGAGAAAGAAAGCAAAGCAGGATATGATTGTGTGCAACTTACTCATTAATGGTTAAAGTGTCTTGTTGAAAATCCTTCACATACCTCTCACAAACCCTCATTGCAGTCCTTGAAAACTAGAACCTTTAATGTGACTAGAACTACAAACTACAAGTCAGCTTGTTTGGTAAGACTGCTGACATTGGTTAACTTGTTGCCTTTTTTCTACTTGACTTCACTCATTTCCTTTATTGGATGTACCTGCTGATGCAACGTGGGAGATATTGGAGCACATTCAACAAACTATCTTACTGTAAATTATAACAAGGTTGTGGATGTATTTCATTTTATTTTTTTTCCACATTGGCAGCTTTTTTTCATGTGTTATGATGCAATCAAAAGTATGTGGCAGAGGAAGAAGCACGCCAAAAGGGTTGCTACAGGAAGACAAGACACCATGCAAAGAATTCTCATTAGATAAAAGCTAGTTTTTTTCAACCTTGGAAGGTATCCTGAGATATTTTTAACCCCTAGCAGTGCTCAAAAGCATTATTCAAGAAGGTTTTTTTTTTCTTTGCATCATACACACAGACAAAGATGCACACCAGTGGCAAAATTCACTCTGCTGTAGTTCAGGAATAAATCATTTTGACCTTTTTTTTGTTTCAAATCCATGAGCAACAAAATGAAAGGTTCTTCTCAGGCGAGTCGATGAAGTTGTGCTGTAAAAGACATCAGTTATAAACTGCAGCACTGTGGAATCTGACAATAAGAATTGAAAGAGAGAGGCATGAAAAGGGAAGAAGACGGAGCCTTGATAGAGCCAGTCAAAGACTGTCTGCTGTCTGCTGGAGTAGACTGAAGCCAGACAGGACCGTCAAACACGTGGGACGCGGTCAAAAAGTCAGTCCATGCTGATGCAGTATCAAAGGCATTTTCAAGGAAGACAAAAGAAATACTCTTTTTGACAGATGAGCCGAGGAGTGAGCTCACAAAGGTTTTGTTAGAACTTTGGAGAGAATCTGAGAAGCAGATCCAAAAATAAAGAGCTCATTTCTACATTCTGACATGTTGACTTCCAAAGTTATCACATCATAGTCTACTGTCAGTGCTGTACGTGTCTCTTGCTCTGAGGGTTGGAGACAGTATGAAGGCTGTGAATTTGCTTCGATATCACATTTCAAATGACATGTTAGCATTGGAAAAAAATGTAAGGATTTTTGCCTATATATAAATATCTGAAAGACATGGAAAAAAAAAATCAAATGTTGCATTTTTAGAACAGCGTAACCTACCAAATGTACAATTATATGATTCAGAGGAAAGCGCTTCCAAAAATGCATGTATATTCCCAAAACTGTTTAACAGATGAGTAGAGAGTTAGCCTCATAACTAACACAAATGTTGACGTGAATTGTTGATGCAACTTTCTAACTAAAACGGCTAACTGCTTTTTATTTGGCTGGGCATATTGACAAAACATCACAATGGCCTGTCTGTCACCATCCCCTTGTTGTGCTGATTGGGTTCATCCTTTGTCCAGAGTTTGAAGTCATTCTTGTATCAGTGAGGACCATAGGACAAATTTAGGGATCAAATTTGTCGTCCATGATGGCCACAGAAACAATTTCAGCTCAATTCAGTTCAATTCAATTTTAGTTCAACTTCAAAAGCTCACTTTATGCTGTCGTTGCAGTATGTATAAGCTGTAGGCAGTAAGGTTCTCCTGCACTAGCGGCGAACTTGAAGAAGCCTCTGACTGAGGACAGGTCATTGTTTAATCGCTGCTTTGTTGTTGTCCAACATAATTTTTTTAATCTTATGCAACATTCTTTTTCACTGAATCAGCTCTAGAGGCTCCAGAACAGTCCTAGCGACTGCAGTAACTTTGCACTCTTCACCACAGACTTAACTATAGCTATGAAGGAGTTAGCGTGTGTGTGTATAACATGATTAAGGTTTGATGTGAGATTTTCACCACAGATTTATTCCAGTGGTTTAATGTTGTGAGGCAGGACCAATTAAGCTAAACGTCCCTGTAAAGTTTTCATCTATCATGTACTGTTAAAATGGTTGGCCAGTGAAACAGACTTCAGCAAGGTGATAATTTTTCACTTTGTGACTGACTTCTCCCAAGACTGGAGTGAACCATCCTGAAGATAGCAAGACTACACGAGTGTAGTCTCTTAGGACTAGATGTTTAAGGCCCCTTCACACTGCAAGATTGTGGGCTGTCGCATATCAAAGAATTTTGGGGATATCTCTTATGCACGTCGACTGTCCTACGTCCTACAGTGTGAACGGTTAGGGGGCAGATGTCACACTGGTCTTGCAACCAAAGTGCACCCAATAACATTTTCTGACAGTGTCAGAAATCCTACCACTCTACTTGCTCGCCAGTTAAAATTCAACTTGAAATGACGCATTAAGCAATGTGACCAAGCGCCATTCTAAAGAAAAATAAGAATTCCAAGTTTGCCTCTTTTTTTATTTTAAAGCACCCATAAACGCTATAGCAGAGCAGTTTATTTTCAGGTGTTGTCACTGCATACTGATGACTCACTTCCATGACCGCATCTATGCTTCGGTGGTAGCCTCCAACTCAAGAGGGCTCACCAACGTACAGTCTGCACATTCTGTTCTGGACATCGTGGCCAAGATAAAGCAAATAGAAATCACAGTTTAAGATGTTCTGATCTTAAACAACTGTAGAAACTGCGCCGTGTATTGACACCAAACACCATGTTTTTGCACTGAAGACTGCTATATGAATAAAGTTTGATTGAAGACTGTCATCCTTCCTGTCAACGTGTGGCTCCATTTTTAGTCCCTTGAACAAACTGAATTCCATGCTCTGAAAATATTATAATTCATTTATAAACATCCTAATGTGTGTTTCTGATCACAGATATGGAGGCTAAGCCACACGCCAATGGTGATGCACGGATATTGTCTTTTAAGTAGAATATATAAGAACATCTTGCATGAAGATTTTATGAATCTTTGTTTTCCATTACAGACATTCAGATTATTAAAAATGATTGTTGGTGGCAATAATTTGGGCTTTTTTGTGATGCTCTGAGGCTGCTCAGCAGAAATATTGTCACCTATAAACAAAGCAGTTATATCTTTAAAGATTGTTTTTCTGTTTTGTTTTTTTTTTCTTTTGGTAAAGAGATGTAGAAGTTCTGAAATGACATTTATGGATTGTGTAGACTCCTGTGATGATTTTCTCCTACTGTGTACCAATAGACATGAAACACAGTGGTGGGAACCAAGCAGAAACATTTTGAAGCCGACTCTAAGCATAAAGATGAAGGGTCAGTTACATTGAATTCAAATTTTGGAATACATACTGATGCTAGTTTTAAAGCCGCTTCAGGCAAAACTTGTACAACCAGCTTCCACGTCCCTGCACCTGCTGTTTACTTGAGATGATGAAAAAGAAGCATGAGCAGTACCTTGCTCATGGCATGCGCTGAAATCTTAATGTGTGTTGAAGTGAACTTGACTTCAACTCTCACAGAGAGAGTTTCTACCTTGAGAGCATTGATTTATCTGCAGCGAGTCATGCAGATGAGACCTGTGAGAGTAAAATGGCTGCCATTCTGACCTGTGGTGCAGTTTCTCTTAGAACCACCTGGGGGCACTCACGACGCTTTGCAGGTCAGCATCCTGTAGTTGCCTGTGGCATTCAGATAATGGCAAGGACACATGCGCTCCTTGCACTAGCACACACAGCCCATAATTAGAAATCATCTCATGAAACTATTTGTTGTTGTCTTCTTCTCCTTTTCTTTTATGCAGCACTGGAAAGCTGTCTGCTGCAGCTTAATTACAATCACTGTCATCTCTTTCATCATTTAAATATGTAGTTACAGTTAGATATTACTTGTGTGGTGTGTTTTTTTTGGTTTCTCCAGGAATCACTAACACAGAAAAATCAATCTATTTTCATTGCTCTTTCTTTTTGTCTTTGACAGTGTGCTGCCAGCACATGAAATATCTTTATAGATGGAGAGAGACGATGTAATAACCAAGGATGGCGCTTCAACTGGTGGTGGAGTCGCCCTTATCAGCATTCAATTATATAACCATATAATATTTATAACATTAATTTAAATAATTAATGATAGTAATAATAATATTATGCTTTTAATGAGAGGTGCCTCATATAATACTGTTTTATGACTGGCTGTGACAGTAAAAACCTCTTCCATTAATTCTAGTTGTGCTGCCTGTAAAAATGTTCTGTTGGCACCTTGATTTGGCCACAGACTAATCAGTTAGAGATAACTGAAGAATGGTAAATGCATTTATAGACACCGACCAAAAGAGATGAAAATGGGCCATTCAAGCATTGAATAGTCAACAGGTTTGGTGAGTGTGACACGACTCAGCAATGTTGTGTATTGATTGATGTGATTATTTCATTTGCTAATTTATCCTTTTTTGGGAATTTTAAAAAAGTTGTAAAGCATATTTTCTTGGATCTGAACAAATACTGATGAGCTGGACAAAAGGGAAAGGCCTGATCATCACCTCTGACTCTTACTTTGCAAAAGCCACTCCAGCAGTGTTTCATATCATTCATGGCCTGTCTTTGTTCTCGGTAGTAAGGCCCTATATGCACTTCCAACTCCGAAGACCTGGAAGAACCTCACAAAACAACCAGAAACCTTGTTATAATTGCAGCTAGTTGATGATTGCTATTAATAAATAAAACTAAAATTCACCAATACATTAAATTTTCTCATGCAATTTGCAATTTTAAGCTCGGCTGTATTTGGCCAAATTCCCCAGCAACCTCAGTGGTGGTAGTGGGCCCTTTAGGGGCAGGGGTGCGCCCCATGGCGGGGCCCCGATGGCTGCCCCAGTTCCCTGGGGGGGGGGGGGGGGTGGGGGGGGTGGCCTTTGCTCATGCTTGCCCCCATCCCCCCCCCCAAATACATAACATACAAAGTGAATTAGAAGCCGGGGTGCAGGGGGACCATCCATCCTCTGCACCCCGGCTCAATTTTAATGCACTTATTACACATAGGAAGGAGAAGTTTGGGTGCAGGGGGACCATCCACCCTCTGCACCCCAAGTCGATTTTAATGCACTTAGCTTACACACACAAAATAATAATAAAAAAAAAATACAGAAGAAGACACATACACATAACACACATGTCGGGGGGAGGATGGGGGGCTGGGCCGGCCGTATTGCCTCTTTTTTTTCGTTTCGTCCTCCCTGCCCTGCGGGGGATTTGGGGTGTGGTCGTGGGTCCTGGCCACTGGGGCGTGTGTGTCCCTGTTTTTGGGGGCCCTCCGCCGGGGGGGGTCCCTGTGCCGATGCGTGGGCCTGGGTGCACCCCTGCTGGTGGGCTAGGTGCCTGGTGTGGCTCCGGTGTGGGGGGTGTTGGCTTGCTGCGGGCTGGTGTGCAGTGGTGTGGGTGGGGTGCTGTGCGGCCTTCCTTGGCGCGGCCATCCTGGTGCGGGCTGCTTCCCCTCATTTGTCGCCACTGCTGTGCTGTGGGGGGGCAGCAGGAGGGGGTGGATGGCTGTCTCGGTTTGGCCTGGCGGGGGGGGGGGGGGGGGGGGGGGGGGGGGGGTCACGTCCCCCTGGATTTCCCTCTCCTTCCTCTCTGTCCCGCCTGTCTCCCTCTCCGCTCCCTGCTGGCAGTTGGTGGGGGCGGGGGGGGAGCTCGGGTGTCCCTGGGCTGCATGGGGTGACGGCTACCGGGTCTGCATTTTCTGCAGTGCTGCTGCTGTGGGCTTGGGGCCTGGTGGGTGTGGGGCCTGGTGGGGGTGGGCAGGCCTCGTCACGGTTCTGGCCTTCTGGGGCCCTGCCTGGCCATCCTGTCAGTGGACGTATGAATCGGGGATGTTTGCCCCCTGACCTCTCGGGTCGGGGGGCAAAGGGCCCTCTTGGGCCAGTCTGGTCCTGGGTGATGGGAGTTAGCTGGCGTTTTCTCACCCGCGGGAGAACTTGAGATGGACTAAGATAAGGAGAATGGTGATGGTTATAGTGGTAACAGTTTCCTTGGTACTTGGGTAACTTACATGTGAGTGTATATGGGCACGGACACATTTATTCTCCTCCCCCAACACCCTCCCCCTACTGTCAACACAATCAATCAATAATGCTTACATTAATTCTCCATATACAGGTCTATAGCTTGGTAGAAGGTGTTCATCCAGTTTTCTTGTTAGTAGTTTGCTTCTTACATATCATCCTCTGAGTTTGTTCACTGTCACAACACAATCCACTACACAACATCCCTCACACTTCACAACACACAGCACACACCACACCCTCACTGTCCTGCCTCTTTAACTGTCTTGTCTTTAAATGTTTCACTGCTGGTGTTTTCTGGTCCTCTCTGACGAAATCAGGATTTAAGATGTTAATAAAGATGTTAGAATTTACTGCCAGAGAGGACTGGTGAAGGACACATTCCCCCTTCACACTCCCACAAAAAAATAAAAATAAAATAAAAATAATCTCCCAGCAACAACAAAACGGACAATAACCCTTTTGTAATCCATAGATGATCACTGAGACGCGCAAGTGCTATGAATGCTACTAATTCTCTGTTGCCAGTGTTTAAACATGTATTTTGACATGCAACTGACACATATGTTTTTGATGAACAGAATTTATTTATCAAAGCTGAGAATACTGAAGCAACTTGATGGAAAGTGTAGTCTCTTTCACAACAGTGAAAAAGCATAAAAACAAGGTCCAACATCTTTAATAAACATGAAAAACACAGCAGCAGTCCTAGTACCTTGTTTTTGAAAATGCTCTGGTTAATTGTTTAAAGGAATGTCAAAGAGTTCAGAAACCTCCCCAACAGAGCTGTGAAAATTCTAGTTCAGCAGCTGCCTGGTGCTCAGCTGTTGAAACTGGGTTTCTGCCAAACAGTGACGGCCGACTCAAAGAGGAACTTACTTCCTGGTCATAGAAATCTGCGCTGCAGTTTCTGGAAAAAAAATAAAAGAAACAATCAAAAAACAAAAACAACATGAAACATGTTATGTGTCCATTTAACGCTCACATGTAACTGACATCAATGATGTGCATCTGTAGAAACAGAACATTAAATTCAGAAATTGCAATTATTCAGAAAAATTCAAACTCAGCTTGAAATGATAATAAGAACAGCATGTCAACTGAAACCGTACTTCAGGGTAATATTTAGTTCTGACAAAGACAGGAAGGTGAAAAAAATCTGGGTCTTTGAACTTAGTCAGTCTTCCAGGTGCCTGAAGGGAAATCCTTTTGAAGACTGATTTTGAAACTTCTATACAAATCTTAAATCCAGGACCAAACCATTTGTAAGCAACCAGACAGGTGAGTGTGGAGAAACGACATTGTGCCATGTTATCCTCCGAGTTCAGTTTTTTCATGGTCAACAGGGTGGATTAAAGCTTCTTTATGATGCGCAGACTGTGAAAGCCTTCAAACGAACAGGACAGACATGGAAATCTCACAAAAAGCACACTGGGGCCAGCTGCACTGTCACTAGCTTAGCTGAGGTTCAGGAGTTTAACCCATGTGATGTTTTGCACTGCCATTTGTACCTGTGGTTTAACCCAACGCCATGTAGGAAGGTCTGCACCGCGCTGAGCTGAAGAAGCTGCTTCTCATCCTGTTGGTGCTGCATGTTATTGTTATAAACAGCTTCTCAGATGACAGCGGTTCAAGCAGTGAGCTCCCTGGATGAGTCATATCCATGCTGATACTGCTGGTCTTCTTCCTCAGTCTGCTGGCACATGTGGAATCAAGATTAGGGAGTTCTAGCCTACGACACACTGGGCCGACCTCGCCATCTGCTGCAGGTCTTTGTCCAGCCGCCATAATGCACAATAACAGAGTTAGTGAGGATGCTCTCTCTGGTACTCTCATAAAAAATTCAGCATCAGTTTCTGAAGGAGTCTGATGTGCTTTTTTAAAAATAAAGTTTGAGGTCTGTTAGCAACCCAGACACAGTGACTTCTAGGAACTTTACATCTTTTACTCACACTCCACTACCTTGCCATGTATGTGGAAAAGGGGGTGTCCATCACTCCTCGTCCTTCTGAAGTCAGTGATCAGCTAATTTTTTTATTTTTTATTTATTTTATTTATTTATTTTATTTTATTTATTTTTTTTTTTTTTGGGGGGGGGGGGGGGGGGGGGGTGATCAGGACCAAGCCATTATTTCCTCATCACATGCCTAAAAACTGTTGCCATGAGGAGCGTAACCCCAGGATGTCAGGTACGTTGGCCAACGTAATGGGACGACCTTACAGGCTGCTTTCACTGTGCTAATCATCCATGTCCTTTGGTTAGGAAACACCTTTATTGTCTTTTATGGTCTGGACATTTCCGGTGCAGAAATGTATGTATCCTAGAGCTGATCCAGCATATTCATCCAGGTCTACAAACCCCACAAACCCCAGTCCATGCTACTCAATCAGTCCTGTAGCACTGAGGTGACCTCCTCAGTCAACACTGAGCTCATAGTTATTTTTATCCTTTGGATCAGTAGTTATCAGTGGTTTGTAGGCTAGTATGAGAGAATTTTGCTAGCATTCTTTTTTTTTTTTTGACTGTGGATGGAATCTGGAGCACCTGGAGAAAACCCATGTAAGGGAGAACATATTCCACACAGAAAGCCCCATTTGACATTTGAACCATCACCTTCTAGCCGTAGGCCACCATGCTAACCAGTCAGCAACTGTGCTGGCACTACTTTCTTTTACATTAGGATTCATCTAAAAGGTGAGTGTTTTGATGGGGGTTTGTCAAGTTTTTTTTTCTTTAAGCCAGAACAAAATTCCATTTAGACATGGCTCAGTAATTGGAGCAATATGCGATGTGTGTAATACTAAGAATTTGTTATATATATATAGGTGCTTTTCATTGGTGTAAGTGGTTGGGCACATTGTACTGAGCATCTAGAACAGATAGATCTGTTCTTAGCTGGTTGAGAAAGATGGGACAGAATGCTTATTCCCATTCTCTGTTGATCACTTCACACCTGACAGAATTTAATGGGCAACGTTTTTGTAGACCACATCTGGGTAAGGATTTTTATGGCATTGTAGTTGGAAGCACTTGAAATGAAACAATTTATTTTGATTCTTTTTGAATGATAATAATTAGATCCTGCACCTTTGAGCATGTTGCCCTGAAGTTGTTTAAGTTGTTCCTCCTTTTTGGTACACTGTAAATTCTAACAAGTTAAGTTTACTTGAAAAATGTGAGGAAACCGATTGCCTGGAAAAAATTAAGTAAAGGAACTTGATTTTCTCAAGTTGTGTGAACTGATCATGTGTTTAGGATGAACATATGTTATTTGAGTGCTCGCAAGTTGTGAGCACTTAATGCAGCTGAGTATAGTCAAATTCAAATCAAGCTGCAACAACTACAAAATCATGAGTAACATTAACTTAATATATTCTACTATAAACAAGTAAGCACTACTTGAAAATTGTATTACATTACACTTAATGTGTCTTAGTGAAGTCAACTTTAACAAAGTTGACATTTACTTAATGTATGTTAGTATAGTCAACTTTAATGACGTTAACAGAACTTAAATAAGATAAGTTAGCTGTAAATTCGAACAAGTCAAGTTTACTTTAAAAAAGCGTGGAAACCGATTGCCTTAGGAAAATTAAGTAAGGGAAATTAGTTTTATCAAGTTGTGTGAACATGATATTCGCACACTGTCACACACCCAGTTTAAATGTTGTGTATACACACACATGAATGTGGCTCCAAGTTAAGGGTCTACAGTCAAGATTACATCTTTCACATCAACTTGACATGTTGGTGCTTTAGGAGACTTGGCACCAAGTCTAAAAACAGTGTCTTTCTAGACCAAATGAAGTGAACTACAAGTGTGAAAATGCCCTTAGATTCAGTTAGTAAGTGTGGCTGAACAATATATGGAAAATATAATAAAAATAAATAAATACTAGTATAATCCACTGCTATATTAACAATCTTTTATTGTATCTGGAGAATACAATTTTTGGGAAATCTTGGGAACATTGTACAGCAATGAACAGACCTGTATGTGTACGAGTGAGTATCAGAAAGTATGTGTGAGAGTGAATGTATGATTGTATTAGTGAGAGTTCAAATTCTGAGAATGTGTGTGTGAGTGAGGTATGCATACAGCAATGAACAGACCTGCCAACATGAGAATGCCTGAGAATTAATCCTGAATTATTATAGAACATTACTTATAATTAAACCTAAAATACTATAGAACAGTATTTGTTACTAAAACTTCAAAGTAGTTTACTGATTAGTTAAAATTCTAACCAAACTATGCCCTTCTGCACAATCAACTTTTCTTTTGGTCCTCACACGTTTCTGAACGTGAGAGAGTAAATATAAATCAGTAAGTCTATGAGTGAGCATCAGAATGCACACGTGAGTGTAAATGTATGATTGTATGAGTGAGAGTTTAATATCTGAACATGAGTGTGTGTAAGGTGCATTGACTAGTCTGCGTTAAAGCTAACAGCAGGCTCACAATTGTCAGTGTACATTTTTGTGAACATCTTATAGCAATGAACAGACCTACCAACATGTAGTCTGGCTATAAACATTGGAAACCTGAGAATTAAATCCAAACTATTATAGAACATTACTTATAATAACCTGAATCATTATAAAACAGTATTTGTTAGCCAACTTTTAAAGTACCTAAATATATGGCAAATCTTTGACATTCAAAAGCTTTGACGAATAATCCTGTCCCAGAAGCACCCTCCATACCAGTACTTAATATCTCATATTGTTCACTAATACCATTTTGGCAGTTAATTTGATTGAAATTCAGCATACTTAACAGGTTTTTACTAACCAAAAATTACTTAAGACCTCTGCTAACTGTCATGTGATCTACATGTATTCTGTTGAAAACAAAAAAATGTGAATCCAACTTGAAATACAAAAACAACTAGTGAAAAAAAATACAAAAATATGTACCTTAACAGATGGGGGGGGGCTGGGCGTTCATTGCATTTTAATTTTCATTTACTTGTCAGTTAGGCCATCCGTTTTCTCAATAGACCCAGTGGTATAGCAGCATGCAGTAACTGCTAGGGTGTGTTTTGTTTGTAACGGTACACAAAACTCTCGGTTCGGTACGTTACCTCGGTTTTGAGGTCACGGTTCAGTTCATTTTCGGTACAGTAAGAAAACAAAATGCAAAATATAAATGTGCTAGTTGTTTATTCCACACTTTTGTGCTTTTAAAACAATAAGAACATTAGCCTATACAAAGCTAGAATTTTGCTCAAAAATATAAATACAATATTCTGAAATGTAGATATTTTGAAAAACAAAATAAAAATAATATTGGCTCAGACTTTTTCTTAAAGAAAATATCCATCTGATGTGCAAAATTGAACAGTTGCAACACTGAACAGTTTCAAGTTGTTGCTCAGATTAAATAACATGAATAAGGCTCAGACTGTTTCTTTAAAAACAAATCATTGTATTTTTTCATAAAGTCCCGGTATGATTTTCTGGCTAAAATGTCGACGAGAAGGTAATTGATATCGGGGCTCAAATACTTTTATCATGTGTTTGAAGCCAGCGTTTAGGGTGATTAGGGTCTTAAATCTGCAGCTATAAAACACAACTTCGGCTCCCCGGTGAAATATAAAACAGGGACAAAGAGAAGTTGATTAAAACCAAAGTGGTTTGCCGACATTGTTCATCCGAGATCGGGTATGTTTCTGGCAACACGTCAAACCTGTTAACTCATTTGAAACGGCACCACCCAGCGTGAACATCGCTACAAAAGAGAAAGACGACCGAGTACAAACACAGCTTCCCACCACATTTAACACTATGTCGCGGGAGGCTTATTGCCAATGCTAGCGGCATTAGCATTAGCCACGACGTCCGCTACAACTGCTGTTTGTTGTGCTCCATGCGGTCCTCTACGTAATATGTCCGTGTGGAAACTCGTTCGGTACGCCTCCGTCCCAAACCGACCATGTCATACCGAACGGTTCAATACAAATACATGTACCGTTACACCCCTAGTAACTGCACACTCAAAATACTGAGCCAGATGAGTATGAAAACCTCTTGGGACATTTAACCTTGAATACATTCAACTCCTTCTCAAACATTCATACTAGAGCTGGACAAAAATAAAAACATAACAATAATCTTGCAGTTAATTTGACAATGACATACTTATCAAGTTATGTACCACACATATTTTCGTATTTCTGGAGAATACAATATGTAGACTTGGACCGTCACAGAACTTCATTGTAATAGCATTTGTCACACTTCGACCACAACAAAACATGTCATGTACTCAAACACACCGCAGCCAGTATAGCTGTCCCTAGCCATTACATCTAGCTCAAAAGAGCATTTTTTAATGTTTGCAGTTTGGGGCTGAGCTTTTGTGTTCCGAGGTTCAACAGGATCTTCTGGATGAACTCAAAAGTGTTCTTCATACCTTTAGGGTAATCCAGGTGGAGTGCATATATTAAGCCAAACAGAAGGCAGAGTGCTTGAGAGTGTGTGGGAATGTCCTCCATGACAACGGTTCCTTCAAGAATGATGGCAATTGCACTTAGCTCTGGCGGCCTGTCTTCAGTCATCACTGAAAGTATCCCAACAGGCACCTGAGTGAAGTCAGCTGGTGTATCTGAATCCTGCATTCAAAAATAAAAGCACAAAAGGAAATAAACTCAGGTGTGTTATCATGCAGTCGTAGTGTTTTCACATTTGTAAAGTAACTACATGAACTAGTTAAAAGTTACACAGAAGAAAAAAGCACTTTAGAATCTTGTCAACTGTCACCATTCACCCAGCTATCTGACACAGTTATGTTACACCTTACACCTGTAACACCTTGATACATTTATGTTTTTTTATTTTATTTTTAACATATCTCATCCATTTCTTGTGCAAATAGCTTATAATTGCACCAGGTTGTGTATTTTTGTGAGTTCTAACTTTTTCTAATGGATTTTTTTATTTTTAACCTAATGTCAACAAAGTAAACAAAGTACAGCACTCCCACACCTTCACACAAAAATGTGCATGTTGAAACCCATTCAAATCACTATTTTTGATCCTGCTCTTAAAAAAACATATACCATGCAACTTCGTATTTCTTGGTTTCATTTAAGGCCCAACACCTCAAAGTTTGTGATTAGAGCAATTAACTTGTCTGTGACATCATTTCCCATATATTTCTTTTCCAATAAAGGGTACTGGCACTATATGCTGCCCCTTCTCTCCCCTTCCCTCAGAGAAAAAAAAAAAGTTTTATATATTGTTATATTTTCTTTTAGCTTTATTGTGCAGCTATAATCAGTATTTTAAAATGAAGCTAATGTCGCTATAGTTGTACTTTCAGACATCTGATTTATTTTGCCTTTTCATGTTTGCTTTTGCCGTGTGTAAGAATTGTGTTAAGTTACTGATGATGAAAACCCAACATCTGACAATTTCCTTAAATGTATACTGGTCATAATGTGAATAGCTGTACTTACTGAGCATCTCTGGTAGAACTGACTTGAATCATCTCCAAGGTACAGGGGCAGACATTGCAGGACAGCTGCACGTGTAATGTTGATGTCTTGGTTCTAATGGAAAAGATGAAGGGATAGTTCAGATTATTTCAAGTGTGGCTGTGTGATGTATATATCGATGGAGTATTAACTACATAGATGGCAGTTAGCACACCCCTATTTGGAGAAGCAGAGAGAAGCAGCATAAGAGTTAAGCAATGTAGAGCTGTGGGTAGGATCAGCAGCAAAATGTATTATAGGCATGTACAAAACACTGATAAAGCAAAAAGTTAAAAAATTATATTAGTGTAAGCGTGTTATATTTAGAGTATTTTCACTGCTTTATATTGCTGGCAGACAGCAAGCGTAAAGGGAACTGTGCTGTATATTGCTGCAGACCTAAAGGTATGATTTCACAAGAACTTTATAGTGGGGAAAAAAAATCAGGTTTAGTATGGCCAAAAGAGAATACATTCTAAGAAAAAATATCTGCTATTTTTTTCACACGAACAAAGATGTCCATGACAGATAGGTTCAGGAAGTTAGGCAGGACCCATCTAAAGCTGAACACTATGGTGCTACAGGTGTGTGTGCTCAATAAAAGCTTAACATATTTTCATGCTGTAGAACATGGATTTCTTCTGAATATTCTTAATAATTTTTTGTAAGGAGAGGTCTCATTTTGACTGTGCCAGTGCGTTCAAGATCTTATAAAGAGGAAGTGAATCTCTCTACAGACACTAAATCAGGCCATCAAAGAATTCCCATACTCATTTTCCTACAAAACGGACAAACCCAAGCCAATTCCAAAGGCATTTTCCAAAAAAAAAAAAAAAAAAAAAAAAAAAAAAAAACCAATAGGAGGGAATGGTCATGAAAACTGGTACCTGATAAGATTGCTTCCTTCGGGCATCATGTACTGAGGGGGATAATGTGTCAGACACTTGGATTACACTACACGAGCAGGATGGAGACATTTTGTGTTCTTTTTTTTTTTACACTTTATCTGTAATAAAGTAATAATTGGCCTCATTTGGGAGAGACAAAAGTACAATACCCACATGCCCAGTGCATCCCCTTTCCAGTGGAGACCTGAGAAAAAAAAAGGAAAAAATAACACTGAGTTTGACTATACCAGACAGTAACAACAGATGGTAACAACTAACACTGTTATATTACATTTGGTAATTTCGCTCTTTGTGGTGTTTTACAACCTATGACAGAAATAAGCTAAAGAGAAAAGTACAGCCTATTACAACTTAACTCTAAAATGAACTGTATTAAGAATATATTGTAGCCCATATTGTGTATTAAATCTGTTTAGTGAGATTGATTTTCAAAAGAGTGAATTTATTCCAAATGAGCTGCCAATAGCAGTGTCATGAATTTGCACAGTGTTCAACTGTCTCATTTCACTGTAGCATAAACGCATCATAATTTGAATTCTCATTGTTGTTTACACCATCATTTAAGCACACTTACCTCGCAAGAATGCAATTCATTAAGTAATAAACTACGAAATTTCTTCTCATAATTTTTTGGGCTGTGCATCACAATATAACTAATAATAATAATACTAATAATAATACTAATAATAATAATAATAATGATGAAAAATGCAACAATACAATGAATCATATTTATGCTTTAACATTTCTGACCATTCTTACTACCATTTCTGGTATCACCTTATATCATCTTAATATTTGTATTGAAAGAAAATACACG
>JAGFBZ010002623.1:0-144600 GCA_018398805.1 Hirundichthys speculiger | reverse complement strand
ATGGTGTACCTGTGGAACTAAAGGGAGATGGCCACAGATGCAGAAAGGAAATGCTGTGCCAGGGGCCTGAGCACTGCATAAGCAAATTGCCTCATTCGAGCTTTACTGCTTGGAAGATGGCTATTTGCGTATACACAGAGACTACAGGAATGATGTTGGTGTTAGGCAGAATTACAGAGCCAGGTGATGATAATAGGCAGTTTAGATATGCTGCTTATCGCCAGTACAACTTTTGGCAGCAATGGATCCCTGGGCCAGGGTAACTGTCGTGTTATCCCCAGCTGCGCATTTGGAATAAGGACAAATACCCGACCCTCAAGGCCAGTAACACTGGCTTTCTACCCACAACTTTACTTACCGACTCCCATTTACTTAAGTTACTTGTTGTATATACTTTGTTTTACTAATTGTTTGTTTTGTTCCAAGTTTGTAAAGAGCCTTCTTTCCTTGTTCAATAAAAAAAGTTTATTTATAATAACAATGCTTTCCTATTTACGATATAGAGGAACAGTAAAAATAAATAAATAAATAAACGAGGGATAAACAGTATAAATAGTATAAAAAACTATTGAACAATTAACTGCTCTGTACTGGGGAAAAGTTTATGAAATGGTTTAAAAGCAGCTTGTGGCAGAAAATGGAAATGACAAGGGCTGAGAGGCTCTGGAAACGGGTTCACTGGTCTTCACTCTGGAATGCTGACACTGAGGAGAGCAAAATAAAACAGAAATTAGATTATTTTTAAAATTAAATGTATATGCATTACATCTAACTTGGTGTGTGGTATGTAGCCGCGATGCAAAAAAAATAACTGGTATTCTACCTACCAAGACCTCTCCTGACTTGGGTGCGCAGGAGTTCCTCCACAGGGGGAAGATGGCCGTACTTTCTGGGGTCATCGGCCGAAGACTCCTCCGCCTGGCGTTTCCATTGCCAGCTAGCCTCTTTTGCAGAATCTTGTTTGCAGTTTCTGGGATGTAGCCATAGGTCTTCGATGTCTTCTTGGTGTACAGCATATACCTTGGGCATTTTTCTTGTACAGCCTCCTGTACCTAAATAAAGCAGAGAAATAGATTGTTTTACATACAGTGTTTTTATATAGAGTTCAATGGTGTAATCAGGTAAAATGGTTCCCAACATCCAACATGTAGAAATGAGCATGTCACTTACTGCTTGCTTCCCTCAGACTTGCACAACTCTGGGCGGTCCTTGTGGTAGTTTGTAATCCATCGCTGCAAGGAGCATCCTGGCCTCAAAGACAGAGGCTAAATGCTGAGTGCATGCTAGCATACATTAAAATATGGTTTTGGGAAGGACTCCAGATCAGCAGTGGACCTGTGGGGGTGGGACATAGAGACATTTTTTGATTTTTTTGAAAATCACTTCTAGGTACAGTATGTGTACACACTCATTAAATTACCTGAAGTTCAGGTATTTGTGAACTTTGTTGAGCCATCGCTTGTTTCGCACAATACTCTTCAGGGCCTCATGTGCCATGGAGCCTCGCTCAAGCCACTCTTGAGTTCCCCCTGATTCCAAGTCTGCATGCTGGCAGCCTCCCAGTACCCACCTGTGTTCATTTGTGACATGGTGTAGGAGCCCAGCCACAGCTCCTACAAAATAATACAAATATAATGGACAGACACAAAAAGCATGGCAATTGAACATTATTCACTGCTAATGAGATGATTGTAGTAATGTAAGTGGGTCATCTGATTGACCACAATGACACCCTCTGGATAGGTACTTATGGTAATCAATAAGCTAATATCCAACATCAAGGTAACATCTTGCATGTTAGTTTCATACATTATTGACAACTATTTTTCAAACTATAACAACTTACAAGAAACTCTTGGCAGAATCAGCTGTTTGCAGCACCCACCAAAATTATTTCTTATATTTAGACAAATTCGAAAAGCTTGAGAGTATTTATATACCTCTCCTCTAGAACTTCTGAGGCATCCACAGTGCACTCCTCATCTTCCAATGCTTCCTCTGTAGGTGGCAGGTCTTCTCTATAAATAGTTTAGTTGTTTTAGACACAAAAATGCATCCAAATATGAAATGAAATGAAAACAACGTGGCACTGATCACTGACCGATTTGAAAGCGTTTCAGACGATGCGTGTCCAATACTGAAAGTGATGGTGCAGTCAATGGTGCTTCTTCCACTGTCTTTTACTTGGGGTTGAAGTGCTTGGGCCATAATAGCTGAAGACACAAGCGTTTTTTGTCATAATTATGGAACACTCTACACATTTACCATAATATGCAACAACCAACCACATTTACCACAGACTAGCGTCTAACCAAAGATATGCGGGAAAGTTACGTCTGCATTCGTCATCAATGGCTAACGTTTTTTATCAGTTCCATCAGAAAAGACTGACACTAATAACTAACGTTAGCAATGGTCAGATGGGTCAATTTGCAGCACGTGTAATACACAATATAAGCAAAGAATGAATAAGAAATCGTTTTACCGTGGTAACGTTAGGCTACTGTCTCAATTAGGTTTCACATTACCATGGCCATGCTAATGTTTTCCACGTTACATTGCTATTGTTAGCAATATCAGTCACCGTTTTTATATTCTAAATAATAATTATTTACCTTTTCAATTCGATGACCCACCTGCTCCATAACGTTATGCGCTAGCGTTACTGTGCACGAACATGCATAACTTTGTTTAACTAGTGAATACTCCGACGTAGTGAATACTGAAATTTCTTTGTTACCTTGTTCTGTTACCTTGCCCAAGTAAATTAGCGTTAGCCAAACATTTAGCTATGAATCTTACCTGTCCAGGAGAAAATCATCAAGCACGTTGGCATCTGTCTTCAAATTCTTCTCCGCTTTCAGCCGTCTCCATCTATCAAAGCACCTCCTATAGAAAATCCTTGTTTTATTTCGGACCTTGTCACGACGTAACTCGGATTCATAACGAGGTCTTTTTTGTTTTGGTAAACTAGCCATTTTCACATCCAACACGTTCGTAGCGGCTGCTGCGATAATGAGAGCGGAGCTGGCAACCCGGATGCAGAAACACTACTGACTTCCTGATTGGGAGATAGGTGGAGGGCGGCGCTTCAGGCCAAAAACACGAAATGACAACAAAAACAAGACTTGCAGCCCTCAAGTCCTCTTTTTAAAAGGGAATATCCTGGCTTGAGTGCTGTTGTCAGTGACATAAGTATTTGAAATGAACATGATTTTTAAATGTCTTTTGACATATCAGGGTCATTTTATGATTCGTTTTATTAATCTTCTTACATACAGCTCCTTTAAGTACATAACTCCACACATGTTCATTCATAGTTTTGGTGCCTTCAGTGAGAATCTACAATGTCCATAGTCATGAAAATAAAGAAAATGCATTGAATGAGAAGGTGTGTCCAAACTTTTGCCTGTACTATATATATATATATATATATATATATATATATATATATATATATATATAGGGATGGGAATCGAGAACCGGTTCCTGTAGAGAACCGGTTCCGTGTGTTTCAATTCCATGGAATCGTTTGGCAGTTTATCTAACGATTCTCTATCAATTCCACCACCACCAATCACGTAGTTTACGCAAGTTACGCGCAGTTAATTCCGGAAAGCACTTACGTGATTAAGTTACAGCAGTGTTGCAATTGGCAGCACAGCCACGGATGCGCTGGTATGGCCATCTCAAAAGACTCCCTCCTGAACACGCCACTCACGCTATCCTCCACTTTGACCCCAAATCTGCCGGCTGGAAACACCCCCGCGGTGCTCCCCGCCCACCATGGATGGACGCTGTTACCAGGGACCTACACCAACTAGGCTTGTCGCTGACTGAAGCCGAGCCTCTAGCACTGGACCGACCCAAATGGAGAAGACTTGGTGAAAACTGCTTTACGCATGGCGTCACCCCCCTGCCGCCAAGCAAGAGACCCGATTATGATGATAATGATGATGATTAAGTTACGTCGGTTTAGCACGCGCATTGCAGTTGTAAACAACAATGGCGCCCACCAGGTACACACGCTCCAAAGTTTGGCTCCACTTCACAAAGAAAGATGGCAACAAGGCAACTAGCAGTAATTGTAAAGTGGAGATAACAGCGTCGGGAGGGAACACGGCTAACACGCAGAAACATTTGAACACATGAGATAACGAGTGGCGTGTTTTTGACGCTTCGGACTGATGGATCTCAACCCAGCAGCAGTAGCCAAGCTAAGATCACCTCTGGTAACTCTGGTTAGTAGCTATCCCGCTGCCTATGTGCTTCTTTGTAAAACACGCTATAACATTAACGCTATGCTATTAAACGAATGCCTTCTGCATTACATTTAGAAGATGACCGTGACGAAGAAGAGAGTCTGGCTGGTTCAGAGGCTGGAAGACATGATTATTTATCTGCTAAAGAATTGTTAATTCTTCATAGTATTTGCAGATTTGTACTATGAACTGTTCCGTTGTATTTGATAGTATTTATCTTTATTTATTATTATTTTTGAGTGCTTAGTGAGCTCATATATTCTTTTAAAAGGGAGATTTTTTTTATTTCTATTTTTACTACTATTTATTTTATTTACTAAAAATTTGTTAGTAAAATGTTCCACATTCTTGTGCATTTGCACAGTTACATATACAACAGTTAACACTTTATCCAGGCTTTGGGCCTCTTTTTGACCTCGCTGTTGAGTTTGTAAGGTCGTGACTTCTAAATGAAAAAAAAATTGATGCTAATAAAACTGTTAGTTCTCCTTTTTCCCCAAATTAGAATCGATAAGAGAATCGATAAAGAATCGAACCGTTAAACAGTATCGATAATGGAATCGGAATCGGAAAAATCTTATCAATTCCCATCCCTATATATATATATATATATATATGTGTGTATGTATATATGAAATAATAATTCCATGTACTTCTATTCTGACTGGTTCATTGTTAGTACATGAACTACAGAATTGACAATGTAAACAGATGTAGGCAGCTACAATGAGATGGTCAGAAGATCAGACTGCAGGTCAGCATGTTATTTGATATCCCAGAGACACCTATATAGACAGGTGGAGGACAACTGGGATGACGTCTATATAGACAAGTGGGTCTAATGCTGGATGATATCTATATAGACAGGTGGATGAAAATGCTGGGATGGCATCTATATAGACAGGTGTAGGTAACACTGGGATGTCATCTATGTAGACAGGTGCACTAAAAAACTGGAGAGACATCTATATAAACGTTGAAGGGAAACACTGGCATTTGTCAAGGGTGGAACTGCATTTTTATATCTAATGTTAAAACTTGAAGGATTATTGAAAGATGGGAATCTGCTCATTTAGCAGAGGTGGCTCTAAAATTTTCTGGGGCCAGAATCAAGGGCCTTATATAGTCATGATGATATATATATATATGCATCTGGTTTGATGTAAAATTACATATTTCATGGATTCTGGGCATTGATGTGCAAATGGGGCTAAATAGAGCCACCTGCTTCATTCACCTGCTTTATTGACAAGTCCTAGTATCAGGTTTGACCTACAGGGATGAACATTGTGTGCCTGATGCATCTGACTAAAAAAGTCTTGCACCATGCTCTAATACCACAAAAATGTCCTGTATTTTCAATTGAATGTGCACTTTTATGACTATTTTGGTCATTTCCAGGAGTCATATGTAAACAAGCACCTCCAAGACATTAGGTCAAATTCTCCTCACTTTTTTTTTGTGTACAATCTACATACGTTTCCCAAGCTAACTGCGCAAAATGTACTTCTTTGTACCAGATCATCACCACACATTGTGGTAATGTGGTCACACTGTGGTCTTTGTTACACACTTCTGTGGGAAAAAGGGGGTATTCCTGTAAAAAACATTTTATTTTTTGTGGGTCATTATGGTTATGAGTTCAGAAAAAGATCATTTCATTCCCTGTTTGTGTAAAGCTTAAGGCTGTACCTAGTTTGTTTGATACAGAAAAGGCAAGATTGTGTGCATTGCATATTCCTGTCACAAACGAAATTTAAAAGTGTAGTAAAAACTTTTGTATTGACCATAACAGAAAAATAATAATGAAAAAATTGGCTTAAAAAGGGCTGCTGGATAGCTCCAAGGTTCCATTCTATGTAATGAAGATACAGTCTGATAAAAAATGTTGGAAATACAGAATCTCTTTGTACAATTAACCTGTTTGAGTGTTCTTGAATTTGAGATGTTTATAATGCACTGTTTATAATCAAGTTGGCTGATGGAGCTCCTTTGATATGTACTCCTTGAAAAATGTCTTGTTGAAAGAATTATAATAATTATCAATTAACATAGGTGTTGAAAGAGAAAGGAACAGGAGATCGACAGACGGATTGGTGCAGCATCTGCTGTGGTGCGGACTCTGTACTGGTCCGTTGTGGTGAAGAGAGAGCTGAGCCAAAAGGCAAGGCTCACTGTTTACCGGTCGATCTTTGTTCCAACCCTCACCTATGGTCATGAACTGTGGGTAGTGACCGAAAGAATGAGATCACACATACAAGCGGCAGAAATGAGTTTTCTCCGCAAGGTGGCTGGACTCTCCCTTAGAGATAGGGTGAGAAGTTCAGTCATTCGGGAGAGACTCAGAGTAGAGCCGCTGCTCCTTCACATCAAGAGGAGCCAGTTGAGGTGGTTCGGGCATCTGGCTAGGATGCCCCCCGGACGCCTCCCTGGAGAGGTGTTTCGGGCATGTCCAACTGGGAGAAAACCACCGGGAAGATAAAAATAAATGTGTTTGACAGCAGTTATGAGGCAATAATGTATGTAGTTGTCTGAGAATAAATGTTAATGGTTGAATTTTGATTATTGTTTAACCACTGTGCAAGGTTTTGCTTTTTCACAACAGCTGAGATTTGCAACGACAATCATCACATTTTAGGATCCAGTGCAAATCATGGCCCCATGGCTATAACTTGGCCATACATTGTTAAATCTGGTCTAAAACGGATGGGTATGATCGTAGTCCAATTCTGAATACTTAGAACCTGTAATAATTTGGGAATAGTTGTAGCACCACCTCTATTGCCAACAGGAAATGTCATGTTTCAGGCATTTATTAGCCATCCCTGATCTTACTGAGGTGAGCTGACATATCTCAAACCTGTTCAATCAGTAGTAAAGACACTGATGATGACTGACGGTGAAAATTGTAACTTTTTATCAAAGGATGTCATCGTGAGAATGATACAGTGTGATCTCTTACCATGAATGGAAAAGTTGTTCTAACTTACACATGCTTTATGCAATGTGCTTGAAGAAGCATATATTTGATGATTCGTTCACTCTGAACAAGTGTATCTGACAATCTTGGAGAGTGCCACAGTCTAGTCAAAGGACCATGATATTGGTCACATTCCGTGTATTTTGTATCCTAATTGTGCTTTATCAGATCAGCTTTGGATTCTGCCAGCTCATTCTGATAAAAGTCCTCATTCACCATACAAATTTTGTGCATGGATGAGTCTAAGATAACAGCAGTAATGCGCTCATATTCCCTGGTTCTTGTTAGAACTCTGGCAAAAGGGTTCATCATAATCTGAAGCTGTCTAATCAGACAAAAGATCATTATGTTAGTCAAGTCTGCATGAGATGAAGGCTGGATAAATTTCTTTAAATCTGCTATGGACATCAGATCTCTGACTCTATATTTTTTTGAGATGATACACAGCTGTGACAGTTACAGCCTTGTTTTGGTAACTTAGAACTCAGGTCTGAGTAGATTCAACTACAGTTCTTTCTCTTTTCATATTTTTGGACAACAACCTTTCCATTTTACAACCTAATGGAATTTTCACTGTATTGTTTATTCCCTACTAGCTTGGGAAGGTGGTGGACACCTGAGGAGGGTGGTGGCCATGGCTGCGAGGGCCCGATAAACGCTGCTTGCAGCTTTAATTTTACTTTTATTTGTTTCGTTGCTTTATAAGCACCTCTCAGTTCAGGATAAAGAGTTTCTTTTGAGCTCCCATAGAATCTAGGCATCCCGGTTTGTTTGTTTTTTTTTTTCTCTCTCCTTCCTCTTCCGCTGTCGTAACTGCCTCTTTGCGTTCCAGCCAATCACAGAGTTCCAATTCACAAGTGATGCAATACTTGTGGTCTGACCAATGGCGGAGGCGCAGCTCGAAATTGGTGTGGACGTTTCGTCTATCCTCGACTCTCGCCCTCCTGACGGCCTCACGTGATCCAGCAGCTGGGAACAATTCAAAACAATAGAATCAACCCCAGGTTCAGCCACACATGCCGCACATTCGCTGGGTTACAGGCTGGTTCACGTTCCTTTGACTTATCGTATAGCGCAATGATCGCGTGGCCACCCGCCGTCTGGTCCTGTCCAACCTGCAACCCCTGCTGCACCTCTGGGAGAGAAACCAAGTGAGGAATGACACGTCCGGTTGTTCCACGCAGCTAATGAGCTTCACCTGTTTATATCTTGGCAACAGCTAATTGCCAATCAGTCAATGGGAGACAAGCATAGGAAGAGATACAACAAGGGGCGGAACCATGCACTCATGTCCTTAAAATGTCCATCATGTGAGTTCATGCAAAAAAAAACAATACACAGCAATGTACACTTATTTAAAAAAGAACTACACACAATATAAAAAAATGCACACTCAATAAATAAAAGTGGTATATTAAGGTCAGCTCCTGTCACCCTGTGACACCTCCCTTTTGGGTTGTCGTCCCGACAGCCAATGCCGTCTTACTGCCAATACCTAACGGGGATCCTCCCTCTCGTTTCCCTAGTAGATTTCCTCAGGGGGGGCTCCTGCTCCTCTGGTTCCCTTTCTGCTAACTGCTGCGTTCCTGGTGCTGCTGGAATGACTGACAGTGGTGTTGCTGGTGCCCGTGCTATAGGTATGAGGCAGAAGGGTGCTGCAAGGGGCCCGTCTGCTTCTTCTGGCCTGTTTGTTGGTTGAGTAGCCGGGGGACTGCAGTGTGACTGAAGTCTAAATTGACATGGTCTAATGTTGTTGCGGTGGATAGTCCTTTCCGGTCCTGCTTTCCCTTTAGGGCGAATCTTATAGACTGGCTGCTGAGGACCCATTTGGCAGACAACAACATAGGGGGTGGGCTGCCAATATGGGGCAAGTTTTCCTTGGTTACGCCTGTGAAAATTACGCAAGAGAACTCTCTCTCCTGGGAGCAGGGGAACTTTTCTAGCTCTCAAATCATACCTTGCTTTATCCTTTTGCTGCCGCTGCCGTGTCCATGTGGCCACTTGTTGGTACGCTTTCAGAAGGGTCTGATTATATGACTGCACCCAGCCATCCAAGTTATGCGTGGAGATAGTATCTCCCAGAGGTGCAGCAGGGGCTGCAGGTTGGACAGGACCAGACGGCGGGTGGCCACGCGATCATTGCGCTATACGATAAATCAAAGGAACGTGAACCAGCCTGTAACCCAGCAAATGTGCGGTGTGTGTGGCTAATCTGGGGTTGATTTTATTGTTTTGAATTGTTCCCAGCTGCTGGATCACGTGAGGCCGTCAGGAGGGCGAGAGTCGAGGATAGATAAAACGTCCACACCAATTTCGAGTTGCGCCTCCGCCACTGGTCGGACCACACCGCCGGATCACGTCGGTTCGTCAGGATGGCGAGGGTGAAGGACAATAGACGCGACGCCGAGCTGCCTCCGCCATGGACCACGGTGCAGTGTAAGGGAAACCCAGAGGATTGGATTGGATCAAAGAACAGACTTTTATGGACTAAGTTATAATTTTAGTTGTTTTTATTTTTTTTTATCCAGTTTTTCATCTGCTTTTTACTGGCCAGTATTTTACTTCATTTTAATTTTTTTTAGCATTTTATTTTTTTAACACAATAAAAATATTGTTATATACAGACTGCCCTCTGTGTCTGTGTTGGTGTGGCCCGGGGATCTTTACCAATCTGTGACAATATGACTGCCTTATATGTTTTTGTGTTTCATGTCTGTGTCTAAATAAATGTTGTTAAAACTTGTTGGCGACTCTGATATTAATTTTACCAGCCAATACACGTGGTAAAAGGATCCGCAGTAGCAAGTCTCACCCCCAAGCTCCTCCTACACTAGACTAACTTGACAACTTTCTAATTCTCCTTCTTTTTAATAAAAGAAGGTGGCACCCCCGGCATTATTAAATTATCAATAAATTGAGTGAGGGTGCTACAGTACAGTCAACACATGTCAGAGATGATAAAATAAGTATCTGTACCACAATGGAAATGCTCAAGACAATATCCTTTTTAAATCTCAATATTTACTCAATATTTATGCATGTGTTCACTTCACGTAATTGTAAATTTCAATCTCTGTACCTCCATGTCATTGCAAATGAGGGAAATCTTTATGATTTTTACAACTTGAAGAGTGGATAGAATTTAATATAATTAATTTTTAGGAAATTTATGTTGTGTAGCTTTCCTGTGGTTTGTTGTCCTGTTTTTGCCCCCCTTTTTCTTTCTGTGTATTTGCAGGCCAGAGTTTCCTGGGTTTCATGCTGACTTGCAGTTCCATCCTCTGTCCATCCCGGGGTTCTCCTCCACTTGTGTTTGGGTACCGACTGGCGTGGTGATCGGTGACCTGGTCCTCTGGCCATCTCATCCCAGTGCTGCTACCTCCATCTGTTTATGTTTATATGGTCGTTGTATTCAGTCATTTGTGTGCTCTCCTCTCTTCTGTCCTCCGTCCTCTCTCTGTCCTGTCTCCCCTCTTTTCTTTCTTTATCCAGCTGGTCTTCAGCAGGAAGGTCCCTCCATATGATCCAGGTCCTGCTCAAGGTTTCTTCCTCTTAAAGTGGAGTTTTTCCTTGCCACTGTTTGGCTTAAAGGTTTTTTATCCCTATGTGGGAGTTTTTTACTTGCCACTATCATTGATTGGTTTTATTATTATAATTCTAGTTAAGGATATTTGCTCGGGGGTCATGATCTGGGTCTCTGTAAAGCGCCTAGAGACAATTCTCATTGTAACAGACGCTATACAAATAAAAATTGAATTGAACTGAATTGTAGCTGACAAAAGAAAAAGAACATCTAAATATTAAAATACTAGATTAGATGTACTTCCATCATGAGTTTTCTCCGCAGGGTGGCTGGACTCTCCCTTAGAGATAGGGTGAGACGTTCAGTCATTCGGGAGAGACTCAGTAGAGCCGCTGCTCCTTCACATCGAGAGGACCCAATTGAGGTGGTTCGGGCATCTGGTTAGGATGCCCCCCAGACGCCTCCCTGCAGAGGTGTTCGGGCATGTCCAACTGGGAGAAAGGCCCAGGACCCGCTGGAGAGATTATGGGCCCGATCTTGCGCCAAACCTCCAAAACCTGCTATTAAGGGATAAAAGGTATTGGGAGGGGCGTTCCCCCACGAAGAACGCAATCTTCCACCTCCCAAAACCCACGATCTCACCTGCGAAATCCACGATGTCATGCACACATTATGCATGGGAGTGGTTAGGGCGTTCCACCTGTTTAACCAATCAGTGCGTCAGTAGCCATTACCTTTAAGAGCAGGTTGCAGTACCTGCAAACTGCCATGGAACGTCTTTTCATTCACCCAGATCAGAGCAGCTCTCATGGACAGCTGGTCTGGGACTGTGCTGTAGAGCTTCCTTCCTCCTCTTTTTTCCTCCTCCTCCTCTGCACTGATATATACATAACTAGCTCTAACTAATGTGGAGCAATGATTTAATCATTTCTTTTGTACTCCAAGAAGTTCCAACAAACTGCTCAGAAAATAGAGCCGGTGAGCTTCCAGGAAAGCATTTATTAACTAGAAAAGCAATCGGAGAGCGCAGACCTCCGCCAAGCACAGCAGTTGTGGTTGCTTTAGGGTTCAAGAAACAACTAAACAGCGCAATGTTATCGAAAATTTGAAAGTGATCCAGAATCCAGGATTTCTTCCGGATCACACCCAAAATAAAATCAGTTCTTCCTTTTCATATTTCTGACAACTCCTGAAAATGTCATCAAAATCCATCCATAACTTTTTGAGTTATCTTGAACATATCCCCTGCGCAAAGACGCACAGCTGCGCCAAGACGCATAGTTGCTGGGAGCGGTGCTTTTTTCACAACAGAGTTCTGTGATCTCCTCGTTTCCTCCACAGCAAACATCTGAATGAGATTATGTCACAGCTGTACAGACATCATCTGCCCTTAAGAGAATAATGTATGAAAGTAATACAGTGATGCATAATCGAGAGGTAGAGCTGGTTGTGCAGTCCACATGTGACTGGGTGGACGCGCAATGACGGGATTTGGACGCGCTCTTTTACGCGCCGACATGCCAGTTGCGCTTTCCACAAACTCGGTATCTTGCGGTACTGGTGTCTCGCAGATTTTGGGTATTGGGTAATGGGTGGTCACACCACCCATTACCCAATACCCAAAATCTGCGAAGTACAGGTACCGCAAGATACCGAATTCGTGGAAAGCGCTAGTGACACGCCCATTGCCGCGCCCACAATGTGCTTAAGGGAGACGGCAAAATGGGTTTTGGGTATTGGGAGGTGGAAGATTGCATTTCGGCTCCTAAATCTGTGATTTGCAGGTAATGGGTTTTGGGTATTGGGTAATGGGAGGTGCAAGATCGGGCCCTATATCTCTCAGCTGTCCTGGGAGCGCTTCAGGATTCTCCCAGAGGAGCTGGTGGAGGCGGCCGAGGGGAGGGAGGTCTGGGCCTCTCTACTGAAGCTGCTGCCCCACGTGACCCGACTTCGGATAAGCGGAAGTTAATGGATGGATGGATGGATGGTACTTCCATCCCCCAAGATGGAAATTCAAAATGTCATCAACTCAATAATAACACACACACACACACACACACACACATATATATATATATATATATATATATATATATATATATATATATATATATATATATATATATATATATATATATATACAGTCATGTAAAAAAATTATTAGACCACCCTTGTTTTCTTCAGTTTCTTGTTCATTTTAATGCCTGGTACAACTAAAGGTACATTTTGTTGGACAAATATAATGATAACCACAAAGATTGCTCATAAATTTCTGCAAATTTCTCTTTGAGATGAATAAAGTATCTATCTATCTATCTATCTATCTATCTATAAGAGTTTTATTTAAGAGCTGATATCTTACCATTTTCCATGGTTTTCTTGATTATAACTTAAATCATTTAAGTTTTAACATCAATAGCTATGGCATTGTACTGCCAAAAACACTGCTTTTATGCATTCAGTGTTTTCTTTTCTGTCTGTTTTAGTCACATGATGACGTTTAGTGGTACCAGGTATTAAAATGAACAAGAAAGTGAAGAAAAAATGGTGGTCTAATAATTTTTTCCATGACTGTATATATATATATATATATATATATATATATATATATATATATATATATATATATATATATATATATATATATATATATTAAAAAACTGTCAAAAATACCAAAAATATCAAAAATAGTACAAAAAATGGATAAGACACTCTGCCAGCTTCAGCCACTGCTTTCCGGAAAAAATTACATGCATGACATTCCTATTCCTATTCCTATTCTTATTCCTATTCCTATTCCTATTCTTATTCCTGTTTTCTGTATTATTCTCACCCATTTATTAATTTACATCTTTTGGTCAATCCTGTCTATTATGATAAATTATGATGCTTATTTACAGCTGGATGAACTTCTATTGACTGTCAGCAATAATCTGTTATTGTATTTCCAACACAGAATTATATTTAAAGTACTAAAAGATTTGTTTAGTAAAACATCCCAACATTTCAAGTGACGAAGCAAACTCATCCTGTAAGTGTTGATTCTGTCTGATCACTTTCTGTGTTCATTGTAGCGAAACAACATTTTGCTTTGATGACAAATAGATATCTGAATAAATTTCCTTGATGTATCATTTTGCTTCTCATAATGTTTTTTTTTTTTTTTATTTAAGCTGAAGTTGGCAGCACGGTGGCTTAGTGGTTAGCACGGTCCCAGCTGGAAGGTTCCTGGTTCGAACCTCGGCAGGGGCTTTTCTGTGTGGAGTTTGCATGTTCTCCGTGGGTTTCCTCCAGGTACTCTGGCTTCCTCCCACAGTCCAAAGACCTGCATGTCAGGTTAATTAGTGGTTCTATATTGCCCGTAAGAGTGTTTGTTTGTCTGTGTAGCCCTGCGATGGACTGGTGACCTATCGGGTGTACTGGGATAGACTCCAGCAGAGGATTAAATGGCCATAGATAATGGATGGGTGGATGAACTGACATCTGCTTTTTTAAATATGACAAACCTGTTGAGTCCCCAGTATCAGGATTTGCATTACAGAAACCTTTAAAACTTCAAACCTCAACCACTTATTCATCATTTTTCGCCACCAGAGTCACAGCAAGTCCCCTGGAACCAAATAAAGACATGAACCAGGTGCTGAAAAACAGAGCCAAGCCAAAGGACGAGAAGCCAGTGAGAAAGAGAGAGGCAGATATGGTGGTGTAAAAAGAAGCATGGAGCAGTCTGGGTCTTAGCAAACTGTAACACACTTCTTTATAAGTTAGAATTAAATATGTTACACAAAAATACTACAGTGAATTTTCACTTAATGTAAAATGCTGGCACATTACAATTTAAGAGGAAAAATGTTGGCATGTAAATTCCATCCTTTGATCATGTGTGACACTCTAATGCAAAATATAAGTATGTCACAAGACATCCATCCATCCATCCATTATCTATACCCGCTTCACCCTCTGAAGGGTCATGGGGAACTGCTGGAGCCTATCCAGCAGATAGGCTCCAGCAGGCGAAAGACCCCTGCCTACAGGCGAAAGGCAGGGGTCCACCTGGACACGTCACCAGTTCATTGCAGATGTCACAAGACATTTATTGTAAAAGAAATAGGGAAAATGAAACAGACACATTGAAGCAAAATTGAGAAAGTAGGCCCTCTGACGTTTTTCCTTGACTCCCAGCCAACGCATTTACAATGAAGGAAATCTCTGCTGAATTGCCGCTGCTCTGCAGCCTCCTCCTCCCCTCCCTTCCTCTCACCTCCTCCTCCCCTCCCTTCCTCTCACCTCCTCCTCCCATGCTGGGGACCCACCCCCTCCTAAGAAAGAAGGGGGACACCCTCTCTCTGGCCACACACACTCTCCCTGAAGCTTGAACACAGTGTAGAGGAAGCTGTGGTCACAGTTGGACGCTGGATTGTAACAGAACCATCTGCCCAAAACCATGGACGTCAAACTGCTGGCACTGATGGCTTTGCTGGCCATAGTCACACATCCCAACCTCCAACGGTGAGTCCACAAGTGGGACATGGACTCTGGGGACATTTAAAGAGAAAGATTGCTGCTTTGGGCATGTTACAGGGTTTGATTGATTTTTATGTAAGAAGTGTTTCCACAAAAGAAGCCTTGATGGTCTACATGCTGGACTTCTGGTATTTTGGGTTTATTCTTGTTTTAACTACATGAATAGCATCCTTTACTTTTGCAAATTGAAAAGAGTTATTTCAGTTTCTCTTGCAAATTTTCTCCTTTAAGGCTTAACTTTTCACATCGTCATGAGGTTTTAGTCACTGTAAATTTAAGATTTCATGGTGGTTGACTTTAATTTGTTTTAGAAAAAAACTTTTGACATTTTCTCTTAATTAAACTTCAGTTCTTTGATACTTTGCTTTCCCCCTGCTCTGGTAAAATATCAGACATTGAAGCAAAAGTCTAGTCTCTTCAAACTAATTTTCTTTTTTATCCATCTTTTTACAACATAGTAACTGCAGAGGTGAAATTATTTTAATTGCTTAAACATTTTTTTCAAAGCAGGAAAGTCAAATATTCCAAAGCCAATTAACTTTTTTTTTTATTCATATATTTTTTATTTTCTTAAAGGTTAGACCAATTGAACTTGTGAAATTTTATTTCCACAAGTCAATTTTTTAACAATGGAACAAACTCAGATAAGGAATATTAAGTGTTAAACATTTATTGTAGGTGCTCTAACTTATAGAAGAAACTAAAGGTAGGTTGCAGCATTTCATCTTAAAAGAATGGTCTCGTAAATGAGAAAGAGAACTGATTTGGATCTTCCATGTTCTAACCTCCACAGGGACTCACGTTAAGACTGTGAGGGTAAACTGGGTGTTAATCACCTGCTCTGTGTTATGATAAGCTTGTTGTTTTGCCCCCAATAAGAGCCCCGGCTGCATTTTAAAGGATCAGGTGTAAATGTATGTATTTGTCTTTTCTCTTTGCTTTCTTAAAATTAGTTTCTAATTAAGGATGAAGAGGATAGTGATGATAATGGTGGATGCTTTTGCCCTGATGTTGCATGGTGCATAATAATCTTATACTTTGCATGAGAAAAGACAGTGATTGGGGGAAAATCATTAGAGTGATTATTACTGGAAGGGCATTTGATCTTTATAAAGGTGAATGTTGAACTTAAGGACAAAGGTTTGTAAAATGCACAAGATGCGTCTGACCTTAAGACATTTGGCTGGGCAGGAAAATAGAGAATGAGTTATTGCTATCTGATTAAAAATGTTAAACATAAAAAACTTGAGTACAGTATTTGTCACTCAAAACTAATTTTGTGATCATTTAAGTTAAGGCCATTAGACTGGATGTCTTAATTCCGTTTCAGTTTTATTGTAGCAAGACTCCCTTCATCCTTTCACTGACATTTTTTACAACCATCGTCATCACTCTCATAACTAGGAAAACTCATTTCTAAAAAGGCAAATAAATACAGGAGTATTTGAAGCTATTGTGTGGATCTGGATTTCTTGGGGCTCAGCAGTGGTCCTTGGAGGCATCGGAGTAATTTCTAATCAAGAATGTACTTGAGCTGATTTCCACAGGGGCTGCTAATGCCATGTGAGCTGCTGAGAGTTGGAAGAAGGGAATATTGAAATGCTGAGGACCCTTCTCTGTTCAAGTGGTCAGACTGAAAGGCTGAAATTCTGCATGTATGTGAGAGAGAAAGCGTGGTCAGAAAGAGCTAATCTTTTTTTAATGAACATGTTCACAGAAATAGCATGCTTTTTAAAGATTTGTTACAGAAGATTGAGCATGCTTTTAAATAAGTAAAAAAACATTTGGTCTAACCTGAAATTATGTTAAATGCAGTTAATGTGGGTTAATTTTCACTGTTGAGAATTTTGAAGAAATTCTCTAGTTAATGAGCAATGAAATTCTATTTCTTAGCACTCCTATGTTAGTTATTTTATTCTTAGATCAAAGCTTCCATCACACAAACAGTGTCATCTGATTTAAAGCTCAAGGTCTGCCACATTGTATTGATATCGAGATGGGCAAATGAGTTTTTAAATATGTGAGAACATCTGTGTGTTAAGTGTTTCAGCTTGTTTGAATTTTTTTCCTTCGGTGTAACATTCAGCATTGTGTGCTTGCAGCCAAGCCCATCAGTCTGGTTGAGCGGTGCTGGTGTCGATCCACACTCAACACCGTCCCTCAGCGCTCCATCAAAGAGCTCAAGTTTCTCCACACTCCCAACTGTCCTTTCCAAGTCATGTAAGTCAATGAGTCTAAGATTACGGGCTGATTAGCTTGAAGAAATGTGTTTCCTGCTCTCATTGTATAATTATTGTTTAATGATTCTTTCATGCATGCTTATTTGTGAATTCAAATGTATTTAGGTGAATTTTTCTGACAGTGTGGACCAGAAGTAATAGTTAAACTTGTATCAGTAAAGTCAACTTTCTGAAATTCCTTTGGCATGTTTTTTTTTTTTAGATGCGTCTAAAAATAGCTGTTTTCCATCAAAGAAGAGGTTGCAGCAGCTCTTCAAACAAGAATCCTTCAGCTGGTTGCATACAGTAAAATAGTCAGATCACACCAGTTCCTGTTCACCAGGAACTGCACAAATGTGAAGCGACCGTTTTTGACAGTAATTCTACTACAGTATGCCATTGTTGTATGCTTTACCAAGATCTTCAGTTTCTTTCTTGTGGCATGCATAGGGAAAAAAATCACTATTGGGGTTGGTAGGTGCAGAGAATTATGGGAAATACAGTCATGGAAAAAATTATTAGACCACCATTTTTTCTTCACTTTCTTGTTCATTTTAATACCTGGTACCATTAAACGTCATCATGTGACTAAAACAGACAGAAAAGAAAACACTGAATGCATAAAAGCAGTGTTTTTAGCAGTACAACGCCATAGCTATTGATGTAAAAACTTAAGTGATTTAGGTTATAATCAAGAAAACCATCGAAAATGGTAAGATATCAGCTCTTAAATAAACCTCTTATGAGCAATCTTTGTGGTTATCGTTATGTTTGTCCAAACAAATGTACCTTTAGTTGTACCAGGCATTAAAATGAACAAGAAACTGAAGAAAACAAGGGTGGTCTAATAATTTATTCCATGACTGTATATGTGGTGATGTACAAAATGGTAAAACAAAATAAAATTAAAGTAATGTACATACAGTGACTTGGAATTTTATGGAGTATGTGTGAGGTATGATGTTAATATCACTGTACTCTTTTCTTGAATGAGAGAGTTTAAAACAACACAATCCACTCAGAGAGAGGACAGAGAGAACAACCAGAGCTCAAGGGAGCCATTTATGTTTTGTAAGGGAAGCAATAATTAAGGGTCAAAGTGATTACCTTTGTAATTCTGCTGACCTCCTGTGTCCGTTATCCTTTTTTTTCCTGTTTATTTCCCGCCTGAAACTGCCAAGCGACATTGAGTATAATGTCACTGTTCTGGAACATATTTAAAAAGCCTCATTCAGTTGTTAGCTATAGAAAAATGGACACCAGAAACCCATCCATCCATCCATCCGTCCATTATCTATGCCCATTTAGTCCTCTGCAGGGTCCAGGGATCTGCTTGAGTCTATCCCAGCTCATTTCATGCCAAAGGCAGGGGTCCACCTGGACAGGTCGCCAGTCCATTGCAGGGCTACATATAGACCAGTGATTCCCAAAGTGTGGGTCGCGGCCCCCTGGGGGGCCATCGAGGTACTGCAGGTGGGCCGTGAGCGCTCATTAAAATTAAACAAATATGTTTTAAATTCTCAATCTTTTTTAACAAATGTTTTTAATTACTGTAAAATATTAACAACATGATTTAAAAACATTAAGAAGTAACAACAAGCCAGTTAAGTGTTATTCTACCGTCATCTTAACTTAATATGACAAGTGTCACCTTATTTGTTGACCCCTCACATTAATATCAGAACGTAGCTTCTTGTCCTGAATGTTGATCACAGTTGTGATTTAAGGTTCTGGTGGGCCGTGGAGATTTTTCACATTTCAAATTGGGCCTTGGTATTCTAAATTTGGGAATGGCTGATATAGACAAACAACCACACACACTCACAATCACTCCTGCGGGTAATTTAGAAGACACAAGAAGCCTGACAGCCAAAAGGCTAAAAGACTGTGGGGCTCCAAAAAGAGGGAGGAGACAGAGAGGGGGGGACCGAATGCCAAAAAAGGTCAGAGAGGACAAACAGTGCTCTGGACAAACCACAAACTCAATCAAAACCCCACCAGAAAACTGCCAGAGGAGTCATTCGGACAGGAGTCTATGGAGATCTGCACCAGTATCTCCATTGAGGCTCACCAGTAACACTATACCACTTCCCCCCAGAATGTCCTCCTCTCTCATGTGCCCCACTGTGTGCCCTCATCCTATACCCCACCCCACACATCCCAGCATGCTGCTGGTATTAACTTGCTGTGAAGTAATTACTACCTGCTGGTTGTGGAACTCCAGCCCTCAAATTCCAGCCCAGTGAATGTGGGTTTAAGCTCTCGCAGTGTCATCCAGACAAGGAAAAAAGATAAACAGGATGAAGGGGGACACATGAAAACAACAAACAATGTGCTGGAAACCCATGATAAAATGAATTAGGAAGGGAAAAGGGGACATCCCTGTAGGAAAAGCAAACTGTTTGGCCTCCTGACTCACATATTGATTTGAGGGATTTGGGATTGATGCTCCTGATGTTCTGTCTAAAGTTCATGGGGCCATTTACTCATTAACTCATGTGTGTGCATCCAAATGGGTTGTGGAAGGAGGTGGTGAATTAAAAGGGGACACTGGGGGTGCAAACCGATTCAGAAAGAAGTGAAAAGGAGAGCAGTTTGAGGCATAGAGGAATGTGTTTAATTTACAGTTGTTTGAAAGAAAGACGGGGGGGGGGGGGGGGGGGGGGGGGGCAGTGAGGCGCTACGCCTCAAAGATGTTAACTCGCATACACGACCTTTAGCCACCAAGGTGTGATATCCTTGCAAGAGAAGGAGCAAGAGTCATAGGGGCCATGACATGAGCCCCTATCACCCATCTGGATCTGAAACGGACCCAGCAGTATCTGACAACAGAACAAATCCTGCCATAAATGTCTGGCTCAGCTCCCTACCAGGCCACGCGTCATAATCCCAGAGCTTCCTGCAGCTCCTGCTACGACCCTGAGAGGGAGGACAAGTTCAGTAATAAACTTCAGGGATTCGCTCCATCAATCTTCAATGTTCTACAAGTATCAGAAATGCTATTAAACAGACACACCCACAATCTATAAGGTCACCATTCAAGTTTTTCATTCTGTCTTTCAACAGTTTAAAATATAATCAAACATTGACAGAAATAACATTTTTGGTTGACCTGGACTAATCTGGGGTGGTAGTTTCACCCCGACACATCGAAGCAGGACAGAACTGTTGGTAGAAAGACGAGATTATGATCATGTGTTCTTTTTAAAATGTCAAACTTTTGTCATTGTTTACACTACTTTGGCAAATTTGACCTTCAAAAACAATAAGAATTATCAAGTGTTCAACTGCAGACCTTGTTTGAGTTTTAAAATGCAACAGTTATGATCTAATGTGGATGGATAAAAAAACCACAACAAATACTAACCGATTCACTTTATGATTTCCTCATCTTCAGGATCTGCTCTTAAATCATAAGAGTCTAAGCAGGACTGCAGCAGAAAGGAGACATCCAACAACAAAAAAGAAGCAGTTACGAAATAAAAAGGACTACTTTGAAAGTGCTTAGCTATAAGTCCTGCTTTAAATTCCACTGAAATGTTTGGAGAAGGCTAAAATATGAGATTGCAACAGGACTTCTGCAGTCTCGCTTGCACACATAGCTGTGGAAGAGAAGGATTTAGCAGCTGTAAGGCACATTTAGAGACTTTATTACTGCCAGAGCCTCTGCACCCAAATAATAGGAAAGAATAGACATGTTTCATTTACATTTTTAGATTTTCTTTCCTTTTTTATTTGAATAATGTTGTTGTTTAATAACTTTAGACACATTTGCAATGTTTACGTAAAATGTATTGCAACAATACATTTTCGATTTAAGAGGGCAAGTAGCATCCTGATGCTACTGTACAAATCATTTACACTTGTTTAAGTGGTTGTCAGCCACCTACATTCAGACATGTGTAAACACACTGCTAACTAGACAAACCATAAGCAATGACCTTAAAGAAGCAATTGTTGCTGCCCATCAACAGGACCTGGGCAGGACCGGGGCAGGACCTGGGCAGGACCGGGGCAGGACCGGGGCCGGTCCGGACCTCAAACCAATAGAAATGCTGTGGTGGAACATTAAGAGAGCTGTACATAAGTGGGCTAACATACCTCCAAATGATGCAAGAGGCCAATAACATCATGCAGAAAAATTAGAACATTAAAAAGAAAAAGAATAGAAAACAAAACATCCTTTCTGTGGCATGATGTGGAGACAAACACTTCATCCTGGATGCGAACAAGACAAAAAAATATGATATGGGAATTTAAGTGGAGCAGGTATCCGTTGTTTCCAGGATCTTTAATGAGCCTTATATTAAAACAGCTCATATTCGGGTCAGTGAATAGCTCAGTGGTTTCAGCAGGCGTCCGCTGTACAGAGACTGCAGCTTTCCTGCAGCACTCACAGGTTCAACTTCCAGCCGCCAACCCTCTGCTGTGGGTTTTCTTGTCCCCTCTTCACTATAAATAATAGTCACTAGTGCCATAAAAAAGACCTCATATTTTAATGGGGAGTCTGTCACAGTTTGGTTGAAGCAATGAAGTAGATACAGTCTCTGTGCTATATACAGGCCCGGACTGGCCATCGGGAGAACCGGGAGGTTTCCCGAAGCGCCGGCCTGTGATTGGCCTGCTGGCCTGCGTCTCTCTCTCTCTCTCTCTCTCTCTCTCTCTCTTTTTAAGTCTGCGCCGCGCCGCGGTTATCTGACTTTTTTTTTTCTAAGTCAGAGAGGCAGGCCTGGCCAATCAGAGGCCACTCAGGCCAGTAGCACGTGAGGAGGACAAGGCGATTGGTTTGTTTTGATGAACACCCGCCCCAACAGTCCGTGTCAACCACACAGACAGCTGCGGAGGAAGGGGGGGGGGGGGGGGGGGTGTATGTGACACTGATGTTGCAGTCGCGCTGCGAGCCCCGGCCAGAGAGGAAGAGTCGAGGCTTCGACTAAACCATGGACCCCAACCAGGGTAAAAAAAAAAAAGAAAAGGCGGTGCCGAGAGGGAGAGACAGAAAAAAAGAAAGGCGCTGGAGGAAGATGCGGCCAAATGCCGTAAATTGATAAGTTTATTCAGCCCCCCCCCAGCCAAGATACCTCTGCAAGTAAGTTATGTAAAAAAACAACAACAACAACAAAAAAAAAAACCACTGGTTCTCTGGGGCGCCAAAAAGGGGGGGTAAAGGATACGTATTATAGGGGCCCATGATTGAGGGGGGCCCAGAAAGGCCCCTAATGATGATCAAAAACAGCATCAACAAATTTTGCCACTGTGTTGGGGGGCCCGGTAAAGATTCTTTTCATGGGGCCCAAAATCCCTAGCGGTGCCCCTGCTGGTTCTTGAGGTCCAGGGACCTGGGTCCTTGAGGCTGTACACCTTTACACAGTAGGCTATAGGCCCTGGCCATGAAATTAAACAAGCCACTTTTTATTTACTGTTATCATTCCATTATTATGTATATGAATACAAGGGCACAATAAGTGAGACATAGGCTACACTATCTTACTATATGAACTATAGTGTATGGAAAAACACTGTAAGCATATGTTTGCTATTCAAAGGTGGTGATGGTGATGACATAAGTCCTGCTGGTACTTCAGGAGAAGCCAGTGCAGAGCAGTTGGCAGAAGGTCCAGAATCATTTCTAGAGCAACAACATGCAAGTTGCATCATAACACCAACAGGCACTGCCATTTGACATAAATGGCTCTCATTTCTATTAAGTACTAGTGCTGTTGAATTTTGCTGTCTGTTGCTGACTTGCTGTTATGTATCCCAGCCCTATATTAGAATATGAGTCAATATTATGTGATTGCTTATTAGGAACTATACTCTTGGACTGTATTATACATTGCGTCTATCAGTGCGTGCATGTTCTGTGAACATGTATTCAAAGGCTGTCCCCTCATAGCTAATTAATTGTTTGATTTGGACTTTGTTGTCTTTGTTTATTATGTTATATTGTAGGCTACACATAAAAATGATGCCAAAGAGGCAGTTGACATTCCACATGATATGATGTTTAAGTAACCTTGGCACTGTGTTAAACCTTTATTCTCTTCTAGTAAGTGTGTTAGTGGATTTTGCTGAGGATTGTTGTGTTACTGTATTTTACCAGCCCGGCCCCAAACACAAAAGTTACTGTATATTCCTAACTTAGTTTGTACATAGGTCCCATATTTGAACTTCTATTTGGAATGCAGTGTGTGTATGTATGTGTGTGTGTGTTCGTGTACATGCGTGCCAATGCATGTCGGTGTGGGCGTGAACGTGCGCGTGTGGGCAAGGCCAGGGTGGCCTGGTTACATGACTGACTCCTGGCCTGAAAAAGTCTCCCAGTCCGGCCCTGGCTATATACCAAAGATAAGCCCAATAATGCTGCAAAATAAGCCCAAAAAAATCTAAATGCACCCCAGTGATGTCATTGAATCTGATTTATTGGATGTGAGTTTGACTTACATTCAAAAACACCCTCTTAATCGTTGCTCCTTTGATTCATGTAAGCATGAGCATAAGTGCGGAAATTCTAGAAGAAAAAGTAAAAAGGCATCGTTACAGAGATTCTCAGAATCTGAAATGCAATTCATTTAAATGTACCTTTCTTTCTTCACACAGTGCCAAGCTTAAGAGCAACAGAGAGGTTTGCATCAATCCAGAAACCAAGTGGCTGCAGCAGTATTTAAAGAATGCCATTAACAAGTAAGAAAATCCTCTTCTCTAAATCAGAATTACATCACTCACAAGAAGCAGACATGAATACAGTGCTCTTCTGTGCTTAGGTCTCAGTCATAAAATCGCTCTCTTGGTTCAAGCTCAGAATCACTGTGTCTTTAAATGGTATCTGGTATCTGTGAATCACTTAGCATCAAGTAAGAACAAACGTAAATATTCCACTCATAAGTGGGAGCACATCTAACCCATCAAGTTTACAGAAGAATAGAAGATGTTTGAAAAATATCCTACCCTCTCATCCTACGACAGTATATCTTTTATTTTATTGTTTTGTTTTTAGAAAATCAGCATAGCCACTAATTGTCCATCAGCAACAAAGAACTTAGTTCTGGGTTGAGAAGCAACATTGTGGAAGCACCTCATTTACTTTTAATGAGCTATTCCATTAAAAGGTGTGCCTCCCTCATTAAGAAAAAAAAAATGTTCCCAACATGTCTGGTAGTGATTACTGCCAACCTGCACGTCTGCTTTTTCTCAATTCCTCAACACTATTGGTGCACAATGTGAAAATGAAATAAAGAAAAGAGATATTTCTGGAGATTCACAAGACATTTTTAACGATTTGAGTAGACAATGTGAGGGAATACATATCAGATGTGATAGCTGACTGGACTATCACTGGAAAATACAAAGTCAAACTGGACTGGCAAATATGTGAAGTGAGTAATATCCACAGATGCCCTCGACCATGTCAGGAACTGCTTCTAGAGCAGCCACTCCACTTTTTTTGTCTGTGAAATGACATTTCATTCAACACATTGCACCTTTAAGCACAAACATTTGTAGCCTCTAGCTATTCAGCCATATTTTTTTAAAAGGAAAAAAAAGAAAGGTCTTTGCTGTTGCAATAGATGCAAAAAAGAGGAGAGTTTATTTTTCCAACAAGGTCCAGCTGATCACCAAAAATACTAACCAAATATTAACCTAATCCTTCTGGCTCTCCCAACAGGGTGAAGAAATCCAAAAGACGTAATAAGCAGAAAATCTAAATGCAAGAGAACAAGAGTCAAGTATCCAAAATTCCAAGGCTAAACTTCCATACCTTCCTATCACTGTTATGGATGTTGTATATGCCTCTCCACCTCTCCGGACTGAAGCAGCACTTCACCTCTAAACTACCTTTTTCTGGCCATGCGGGTTTAACTGCTATGAGGGCAGTCACCACCAGCAATCCATGTTAGCAACAAGTGCAATTATACGTGCCATACATTATAATGTGAAATACATTCACTTACTTGATTGTGTGCCTGTATATAGCTTTATTTTTCATTTGTTTTTTCTTGTTCTTTTGGGCTTCACCCAGCTTTCAAGGAACCTTTCTACTTTTCAAATCTTTGTTCTCTCATTAGTCATGATAAAGTCATTTCAAATACAACCTATTGAATGAGGAAAATATTCCACGAGCTTCCTGGACTAAAATGTGAGCTGTAGTTTGGCAAAATGAAGAGGAGTTAAATTTACACTCACCAAAGGACACTTATTTAAGTTGAAAAATCCTGTCCTCGTGACTTCTTACTAAATGCTTTTTAATGCAGTGTACAGCTGGTAGTTGCTACTAGGTGATGACTGTTCTATAAACTGCTGTATTAGACTTCATTTTTAAGGTTTGAAGCATACACACACACATTATGTAATCTTTTATGCAAAGTATTTTATGCAAAACACATACACAACTGAGATTTGACAATGTTTATAACATTCTGAGCAATTATATTTATATTCTGGTTTGATTTTCTCCCCAAATTATTTATCAACCCAAAACAAATGTTAACACTATAAAATCTAATATGTCTAGAATGCACTGTTTGAACTGGTTTCACTGGTTTCAGAAAAAGTTGAGCTCAGCTCTCCAGTCATGCCGATCAAGTGGTTCAGTTTTTTTATAGTTTTGCTTTTGTTGATGGACCATGTGTCAGCAGAGCCAGTGAGCCACAATAGAACCAGACCTGAGCTGAGATCCGAACCACCAGCATGTGCTTTCAATCTGGACACTTTCTGCATCCCACTGAGGTCTTTTTTTTGACTCACTCAGATTTTACTCAGCTGCTGCCATGCTGCAAAATTAGGCCACTTTTCCTCAAAACATTTTGTGGAAGTCCAAGTCGTTTTGTTACAGGCTACAATCTTATCAGTTTGGAGCTAATGGTGCAATGATCCTGCAATGCATTTCCCATTAATGTTATAGGAATAAACAGCCATTAATCCTGTGGAATTATACAAATTTATATTTGTAGCATGTAGCTAAACAAACTAAAAATCTTTGCATATCAGTTGATATGCAAAGATAAATATCCAATTTTATCCATTGTGCAAGTTCATTGCAAAACGACATTCCTCTCTATAATTCCTCTTGTTAACTTCTGGTAAACAGATTGTGCTGCTCTGGACACTACAGTCTTTCTCATGTTTAATGTAATTATCACCTCAGTAACAAAGAAAGTCTTTTGAATTACCAGCACTATAACGTTAATGAGTTAACATTAACATATTCATGAACAAAATGAATAACCGGATCCAGTTTTGAACAATACGTTCTGTTAGATTCAGTCCTGTAATGCTTGTGGAAACATTTATGATCATATTCTTAGAGCCACTTGAACAGAACTGTGCCAACCAAAGAATATTTGGTGTGATTAAAACATTTCAAGCAAATACACACCTTTAACATTAAGCAAAGACATGGTGGAAGACAGTATGGGGTGGTGGTAGTGTGGGAGGGTTTACATGGTATTAGTGTGCTGATAAATTAATCAGTGAGTTTTTACTTTAGACCCCAAGACAATGTGAAATGACTTAATTTCTTTTTTGGCAACTACTGATACTTCAGGCAGATTCTGCCACATAGTCTTCATATGATGTATTTGAGTATTATTTCTGCCCTTTCATTGCTTGTAATGATATCCCTGCTCATTTTTCAATAAAGTCACTTCAAATAAAATTCTGCTTACTGTCTGTGCTTTGTCTGTCAAGAGCAATTTCAGTTTGCATATCATATCAACTTAAAACTTCATTATGTGACATTTAGTCAGAAAGGGATGGATAAAACTATTGAGAAGAATGTATAACAGATAATTTGTTCAATATCTTGCAGACCAGAGCCATCAGGGCATTTCACTGTCTGTCCTCAGACGAAAGACAAATATTCACTCTTGTTTTATTTGATCATTTCTTCTAGATGCAAAGTAAAGTATCCTGGTCTTACACTTATCAGGTGATGCTTGAGCAATCATTTGTCCAGTTTTGGCTTTTGGCACGTTGTATGTCTGCGAGGGGAGGTCAGATTTGCAAATGGAGAAATTGTTTTTGGTTTTTTTTGGATTGATTTTCCATTTTCAAAATAAAGCCACAAAGACAATGTGATAAAAACCTACTGAACTATAGAATTCAGCCACTGATCCTCAGTGTTCAACATTAAAAATTACTTATTTTTATATTTAAGCACTGTCACTCAGTCCAGTTTTTAATACGTTCAGGAAGGTTTTTGTTATTTCCTGAATCGTCACAAGCAGTTATTTAGTTTGACGGTAATAGAACCTGAAATATATGAAAAAAACTGCACTAATAGCTGCACTATGCTTCTTTGAATAGAGAAGAAAAAAAAGACGACACTTTCTGTGTGAAGTATACCAAAAAATAAGCCCATTCAAAAAGAAAATGTCCTCAAAATGTACCTCAGTGGGAGGTAAAAAGTAAAAGCACATTCAATTCAATTTTATTTTATTTGTATAGCATCTGTTACAATGCCAGTTGTCTCTAGGTGCTTTACAGAGACCCTCCGAGAAAATATCATTAACTGAAATTATAACATTAAATCCAAATCAAGGATAATGACAAGTTAAAAAAAAACACAGTGGAAAAAAAAAACCTTTAAAGCAGGGGTGTCCAGCACCAGTCCTCGGGTGGTGCTTTCCTGCTAGTCTTTGATGTTTCCCTGCATCACCGCACCTGATTCACCTGATTCACCTGATTCACCTGAGTGGATGGTTAACTGACAAGTGCAGACCTGGATGCCGAGCTGATGATGATCCATCCATTAGAATCAGGTCCATTGTGTCTGGGAAACATCGACGACCTGCAGGACAGCGGCCCCCCACGACCCAGTTTGGACACTCCTGCTTTAAACCAAACAGTGGCAAGTAAAAACTCCACTTTAAGAGGAAGAAGCCTCTTAAAGTATTGTAATGTAAGTGAGTAATGTAAAACCAATATTGTAATTGCAATAAGGCTGATCTAATCTAATCTAATCTAATGTAACATCTGAGGTGTTCCTCAGTACTAGTAAAGTTGTTCCTCAGTACTAGTGAAGGTGTTCCTCAGCACTAGTGACGGTGTTCCTCAGCACTAGTGAAGGTGTTCCTCAGTACTAGTGAAGGTGTTCCTCAGTACTAGTGAAGGTGTTCCTCAGTACTACTGAAGGTGTTCCTTAGCACTAGTGAAGGTGTTCCTCAGCACTAGTGAAGGTGTTCCTTAGCACTACTGAAGGTGTTCCTCAGCACTAGTGAAGGTGTTCCTCAGTACTAGTGACGGTGTTCCTCAGCACTAGTGAAGGTGTTCCTCAGTACCAGTGAAGGTGTTCCTCAGCACTAGTGAAGGTGTTCCTCAGCACTAGTGAAGGTGTTCCTCAGTACTAGTGACGGTGTTCCTCAGTACTAGTAAAGGTGTTCTTCAGCACTAGTAAAGGTGTTCCTCTGTACTAGTGAAGGTGTTCCTCAGCACTAGTGAAGGTGTTCCTCAGCACTAGTGAAGGTGTTCCTCAGCACTAGTGAAGGTGTTCCTCAGCACTAGTGAAGGTGTTCCTCAGTACCAGTGAAGGTGTTCCTCAGCACTAGTGAAGGTGTTCCTCAGCACTAGTGAAGGTGTTCCTCAGCACTAGTGAAGGTGTTCCTCAGCACTAGTGAAGGTGTTCCTCAGTACCAGTGAAGGTGTTCCTCAGCACTAGTGAAGGTGTTCCTCAGCACTAGTGAAGGTGTTCCTCAGCACTAGTGAAGGTGTTCCTCAGCACTAGTGAAGGTGTTCCTCAGTACCAGTGAAGGTGTTCCTCAGCACTAGTGAAGGTGTTCCTCAGCACTAGTGAAGGTGTTCCTCAGTACTAGTGAAGGTGTTCCTCAGCACTAGTGAAGGTGTTCCTCAGCACTAGTGAAGGTGTTCCTCAGACTAGTGAAGGTGTTCCTCAGCACTAGTGAAGGTGGTTCCTCAGTACTAGTGAGGTGTTCCTCAGCCTAGTGAAGGTGTTCCTCAGCACTAGTGAAGGTGTTCCTCAGCACTATGAGGTGTTCCTCAGTAATAGTGAAGGTGTTCCTCAGCACTAGTGAAGGTGTTCCTCAGTACTAGTGAAGGTGTTCCTCAGCACTAGTGAAGGTGTTCCTCAGCACTAGTGAAGGTGTTCCTCAGTACTACTGAAGGTTTTCCTCAGGACTAGTGAAGGTGTTCCTCAGCACTAGTGAAGGTGTTCCTCTGTACTAGTGAAGGTGTTCCTCAGTACTAGTGAAGGTGTTCCTCAGCACTAGTGAAGGTGTTCCTCAGCACTAGTGAAGGTGTTCCTCAGTACTACTGAAGGTGTTCCTCAGGACTAGTGAAGGTGTTCCTCAGCACTAGTGAAGGTGTTCCTCTGTACTAGTGAAGGTGTTCCTCAGTACTAGTGAAGGTGTTCCTCAGCACTAGTGAAGGTGTTCCTCAGCACTAGTGAAGGTGTTCCTCAGTACTACTGAAGGTTTTCCTCAGCACTAGTGAAGGTGTTCCTCAGTACTACTGAAGGTGTTCCTCAGGACTAGTGAAGGTGTTCCTCAGCACTAGTGAAGGTGTTCCTCAGTACTACTGAAGGTGTTCCTCAGCACTAGTGAAGGTGTTTCTAAGTACTACTGAAGGTGTTCCTCAGTACTAGTAAAGGTGTTCTTCAGCACTAGTATGAAGGTGTTCCTCTGTACTACTAGTGAAGGTGTTCCTCAGTAACTAGTGAAGGTGTTCCTCAGCACTAGTGAAGGTGTTCCTCAGTGTACTAGTGAAAGTGTTTCCTCAGCACTAGTGAAGGTGTTCCTCAGTACTACTGAAGGTGTTTCCTCAGTACTAGTGAAGGTGTTCCTCAGTACTAGTGAAGGTGTTTTCCTCACTAGTGAAGGTGTTCTCAGTACTAGTGAAGGTGTTCCTCAGCACTAGTGAAGGTGTTCCTCAGTACTAGTGAAGGTGTTCCTCAGCACTGAAGGTGTTCCTCAGCACTAGTGAAGGTGTTCCTCAGCACTAGTGAAGGTGTTCCTCAGCACTAGTGAAGGTGTTTCTCAGTACTAGTGAAGGTGTTCCTCAGCACTAGTGAAGGTGTTCCTCAGCACTAGTGAAGGTGTTCCTCAGTGAAGTGTTCCTCAGCACTAGTGAAGGTGTTTCCTCAGTACTAGTGAAGGTGTTCCTCAGCACTAGTGAAGGTGTTCCTCAGCACTAGTGAAGGTGTTCCTCAGTACCAGTGAAGGTGTTCCTCAGCACTAGTGAAGGTGTTCCTCAGCACTAGTGAAGGTGTTCCTCAGTACTAGTGACGGTGTTCCTCAGTAATAGTGAAGGTGTTCCTCAGCACTAGTGAAGGTGTTCCTCAGTACTAGTGAAGGTGTTCCTCAGCACTAGTGAAGGTGTTCCTCAGCACTAGTGAAGGTGTTCCTCAGTACTACTGAAGGTTTCCTCACTAGTGAAGGTGTTCCTCAGCACTAGTGAAGGTGTTCCTCTGTACTAGTGAAGGTGTTCCTCAGTACTAGTGAAGGTGTTCCTCAGCACTAGTGAAGGTGTTCCTCAGCACTAGTGAAGGTGTTCCTCAGTACTACTGAAGGTGTTCCTCAGGACTAGTGAAGGTGTTCCTCAGCACTAGTGAAGGTGTTCCTCTGTACTAGTGAAGGTGTTCCTCAGTACTAGTGAAGGTGTTCCTCAGCACTAGTGAAGGTGTTCCTCAGCACTAGTGAAGGTGTTCCTCAGTACTACTGAAGGTTTTCCTCAGCACTAGTGAAGGTGTTCCTCAGTACTACTGAAGGTGTTCCTCAGGACTAGTGAAGGTGTTCCTCAGCACTAGTGAAGGTGTTCCTCAGTACTACTGAAGGTGTTCCTCAGCACTAGTGAAGGTGTTTCTAAGTACTACTGAAGGTGTTCCTCAGTACTAGTAAAGGTGTTCTTCAGCACTAGTAAAGGTGTTCCTCTGTACTACTGAAGGTGTTCCTCAGTAATAGTGAAGGTGTTCCTCAGCACTAGTGAAGGTGTTCCTCAGTACTAGTGAAAGTGTTCCTCAGCACTAGTGAAGGTGTTCCTCAGTACTACTGAAGGTGTTCCTCAGTACTAGTGAAGGTGTTCCTCAGTACTAGTGAAGGTGTTCCTCAGCACTAGTGAAGGTGTTCCTCAGCACTAGTGAAGGTGTTCCTCAGTACTAGTGAAGGTGTTCCTCAGCACTAGTGAAGGTGTTCCTCAGTACTACTGAAGGTGTTCCTCAGCACTAGTGAAGGTGTGCCTCAGTACTACTGAAGGTGTTCCTCAGCACCAGTGAAGGTGTTCCTTAGTACTACTGAAGGTGTTCCTCAGTACTAGTGAAGGTGTTCCTCAGCACTAGTGAAGGTGTTCCTCAGCACTAGTGAAGGTGTTCCTCAGTACTAGTGAAGGTGTTCCTCAGCACTAGTTAGGGTGTTCCTCAGTACTAGTAAAGGTGTTCTTCAGCACTAGTAAAGGTGTTCCTCTGTACTAGTGAAGGTGTTCCTCAGTACTACTGAAGGTGTTCCTCAGCACTAGTTAAGATTTTCCTCTGTACTAGTGAAGGTGTTCCTCAGTACTACTGAAGGTGTGAAGGTGTTCGTCAGCACTAGTGAAGGTGTTCCTCAGTACTACTGAAGGTGTTCCTCAGCACTAGTGAAGGTGTTCCTCAGTACTAGTGAAGGTGTTCGTCAGCACTAGTGAAGGTGTTCCTCAGTACTAGTGAAAGAGTTCCTCCATACTAGTGAAGGTGTTCCTCAGTACTAGTGAAGGTGTTCGTCAGCACTAGTGAAGGTGTTCCTCAGTACTAGTGAAAGAGTTCCTCCGTACTAGTGAAGGTGTTCCTCAGTACTAGTGAAGGTGTTGCTTAGTACTAGTGAAGGTGTTCCTCAGCACTAGTGAAGGTGTTCCTCAGCACTAGTGAAGGTGTTCCTCAGTACTAGTGAAAGAGTTCCTCAGCACTAGTGAAGGTGTTCGTCAGCACCAGTGAAGGTGTTCCTCAGTACTACTGAAGGTGTTCCTCAGCACTAGTGAAGGTGTTCCTCAGTACTAGTGAAGGTGTTCCTCAGCACTAGTGAAGGTGTTCCTCCGTACTAGTGAAGGTGTTCCTCAGTACTAGTGAAGGTGTTGCTTAGTACTAGTGAAGGTGTTCCTCAGTACTAGTGAAGGTGTTCCTCAGCACTAGTGAAGGTCTTCCTCAGCACTAGTGAAGGTGTTCCTCAGCACTAGTGAAGGTGTTCCTCAGTACTAGTGAAGGTGTTCCTCAGCACTAGTGAAGGTGTTCCTCAGCACAGTGAAGGTGTTCCTCAGCACTAGTGAAGGTGTTCCTCAGTACTAGTGAAGGTGTTCCTCAGCTCTAGTGAAGGTGTTCCTCAGTACTAGTGAAGGTGTTCCTCGGCACTAGTGAAGGTGTTCCTCAGCACTAGTGAAAGCTGTCAGTTCTAATAAAGCAGATTCATTTCATGGTGCTGTTCTCTCCTCTGAGCTTCGTGTGGTTGTAGACAAGGAACATGAGACACGATTTGGACAGGGACAAAGAGCTTTAGAGGGTCAGAGATGCATGCTTGGGCCTTCTGGCCACATTCAGAAATGATGATGGGATTTCTAGAGTGTGCTGACACAAAGACATGGTGGATGTGCTGACACATGTACACAATGTTTATTAAGGTGTATTTGCGTGACATTTCACTGACTCTTCGGCTAAGGAATTTCAAGGCCTTTTACAACAAAGTGAAAACAATTCTAACCAAACAAATGAGGCCTAAGGACAGAGTGTGACACTTTTTTAATAATGATGGAGAAAACATTAAAGGCCAGTTGTGACCAATAAAACGTTTCCACTGGATTTCCTGAAGTGCGAATCATTCTGCATTGTCCAACGAAGAACAATAACAGCCCTGTTTGATGAGGAGACACGTCAACAGATGAAGCAATAGAATAAATGGGTTATTTCGTGAAGAATTTTTTTTTTTATTTCTTCAAAATCTTATTCAGCTTTTGAATTACAGCAGTTTGTTTGAGACATATAAATTCGGATTTGGAGTGAGAGGAGACACTGCAGCTGCAGTGCTCAGCCAGCATAGATGGGGAGAATGGGGTAATGTGAGACACCCCCTGTATCTAAGCAACAGGATGCAGCTGTGGTCATTTGCGTGGCTGATTATCAAGGTTCATCCTTTTCACCGTGGCCAGGAAGAGCCTGACTCCGCTGTGTTGTGGTAAGCATGTGTTTTGTACAAAAATACATTTTTGGGATGTAAAAGTACATTTTTTGGTTTTCACCATAATTAACTCTGGTGCTAGAAGTAATTGATTCAAGTGGACAAACTCATATCCTGTATACTGTTGAACTATCGCCTTTTAAAATGATGCGGTGCTGCGAGCCAAAGATTGGCCTGAATTCTGCAGAGAAGTTGTTTTAATAAAAAAGTGGTGGAGGGTTAAAGTGAGACAATTGCCATGGGAAAAAGTAAGACACTCCTTCACTTTTCCCCTGGAGGCAAAGTGAGACAAAAAAATAAGCTTTGTTTTTTTTGTGTCTTAAACAGTATGAAAAATCCATCATGACAAGGAAATCCAACAGGAAGAAAACCTGGGACCACTGAGGTCATGGAGAAAAAGAGGCCCTTAAGATGTGTTTCAATGGAGCTTCCTTAAGGAAGCTCCATTCCACAGTCCAGGCCCAGCTGCTACAAAGTAGCAGCTGGGCCTGGACTGTGGTACTGTCGGCTGGGACTCAGTAGCCATGGCAACAAGAATTTTCACAGATGAGATGGAGGAGGAACTCGCCAAACACCTGAAAGAACTTGCTGAACAGTCCTATGGTCTCTCTCCAGCTAATTGTCCCACACTGGCATTTGAGTATGCAGACAAGAACCATGTCCCCATGCAGACAAGAACCATGTCCCCATGCAGACTAGAACCATGTCCCCATGCAGACAAGAACCATGTCCCCATGCAGACAAGAACCATGTCCCCATGCAGACAAGAACCATGTCCCCATGCAGACAAGAACCATGTCCCCATGCAGACAAGAACCATGTCCTCATGCAGACTAGAACCATGTCCCCATGCAGACAAGAACCATGTCCCCATGCCTGCCAAGTGGAAGGAGACACAGTCTGCAGGTCCAGAGTGGTTCTGGTTCAGGTCCAGAGTGGTTCTGCAGCTTTCTAGCATGTTGTCATCTTTCTGCATGAACTCCAGAAGCCACATCCCTCTGAAGTGCCACTGGCTTCAATAGAACGACTGTTGGGGAGGTCTATGATAATCTGGCAGTAGTCATGGACAGGTGAGTGAATTGATAGTTCCAATGCGTGTGTTTTATTCTCTAAAATTAAGTAGTTTAGATTCCCTTTCTCCTTATCTTTAACAGGCATAAATTCCCATCACACATGATTTTTAATGTGGATGAAACAGGTCTCCATATGGTACAAAGGCCTCACCAGGTGAGATAAACGCACACAAGGCTGACATGTGTAGCTTGTAATAATGTAATAAACAGGCCTGGCGGGACCTCCGAGCGAGCAAGGCCCAGAATGGTGCTCCGAAATCGGATAGGTGATGGAGCGAGCAGCCTCTCATCCACCTCCAGGACACTGCTGGAGCTCCGTATGTAACCTACAGATCAAACATGCTATTAATTCTGAATTTTCTGTTTCAGGTGGTGACACAAAGAGGGAAAAGGCAAGTTGGTTCCATCACATCGGCCGAGAGAAGGGAACTGGTAACTCTGGTCTGTGCTGTTAATGCTGCTGGGGACGCTGCACCTCCAATGCTGGTCTTTCCCAGTGTTGGGCCATACCATGTGCTACAGAAGACCGCATGGTTTTCTGAGACAAAGAAAGACAAAGGAAATTATAAAAGTCAAGTCCCCAGCATTCCTAGCGGTTTTCAGTTTCACACCTAGGTGTGAAACATGACGTCCCCCTCTCTCTCTGTTTCCCACTGGCCGGGGACCCCGCTCACAGCGGGGTTTCTCAAACGAAGGCGGATCGCAGATCCCCCGTTTAAATACCGGCTACCTTCCCCCTATCTCTCTCTTGCTTCTCTGCTCTCTGACCTGCACACCCACGAAAGTGGAGGACAAGCTCCTGCTACCACCCGCGGAGCGTAAACCTCTCTTGATTCTCCGCTCTCCACTACACCCAGGAAAGGTGCTCATCTCTCTGGCCTGCACCAGCAAGGTAAATAGCCAAAGGCCTGTTTCCCTGGCGACCTGTCTGCAGGAGATCCCTCTGGTTGTCGACGACAATCACACGCCTGGTCCGATCGTGACGCGCCACACGGAGTGAGCCGCGACGTACGGAAGAAACGACGCGTAGGAATCACCCGCGCGCCTCGGACGCGTGAACGGCCTCAGACGAACCGGGACGGATGCCCGGCTGTTGCTGCCCAACGCCGCACCCCTACGTTAATCATGCAGAGAGAGAGAGAGGAGGAGGAGAGCCGCTCTTGCGACCACCCGTGGAGCGTAATTGATCAGCGGTGCTGCCGCCATCCCAGCCTGATCAACCCCCCCAGGACACTACAACGCCACCGATCGCTTCCGGAGCGATCCACGTAAGAGGACTTTGTGTCTGGGCAGAGTTACTTAGCTTAGTTAATATCTCTGTGCTTTCTGTGACAGTGTTTACGGTATTTACCCACGCGATCGCAGTGTTTCCTCACCACCAGCTGATCGCGCCGTGATTTCAGATAAGCAGTCAGGAGGAGAGTGCAGGAGTCAGCTCCACACTCTCCCTTCTGTGGAAATCCTCGGAGCGATCACGGCACTGGTGGTTAGGAATCACCCTCGCGTTGTTGATTTTACCCTGCCTTTTCTGCACTGCCTTTCCTACTAACCACCTTTGTGAGGACGTCACCACGTGACTTCATCGGCCTTCTTGTGACGGCCTATCGTGAGAGTCGGCGGCCATCTTGGTTAGGGCGGAACCACAGCGTGACTCCATCCGCCATCTTTGGTGCCCTATCGCGAGAGCCGGTGGCCATCTTGGACATCCCTCTCACATCACCGCACGCGCACACACACACACACACAGGCACACCCCCACACACACACACACCTATAGTTCCCAGCACACATGTATATAAGTTTACACTGGTTTCCATTGAATGTTTAATTTGCTTATGTTTAGTTTAGTCGTCTCTTAGTTAGTAGATATCAGAATCTTAATTCAAGTGTTTGTTCCTTTGAATATTTGTGTTAATAAATTCTGGTATTCTAATGAGAGAAGTTGTTTGTGGTTATTTTACACAGTTTTGTAACATTGGCTGGTTGAAGAGGTCTGTGCTCGGACTCACATCTTCTCTGTTGCTCTATAGCGCCACACCTGGTCACAAGCTGGCACGCATAGAACAACAGCCATTTTGAGACTGATTGTGTCATTTAGTCCTCTTTCCTGATTTATCAGGTGGTGCCCCGTTTCATTTTATTAACTTTCTGGTTATTATCAGCCGTCCCTCAAGACGATTGGTAATAACCCCTTTTCAGGACTAAACGAGCACATTATACGCCTTATTGCACAACACCAGATTAAAGTTTAAAGACTGCTTCATGATCAATGCACCTTCAGGAGCAAAAGGTACATCCACCAGCTCAGGGATACTTCGACATGTAGCCAGGAGAGCATAGGAATCGAACCGGCAACTTTCCGGTTACCGGACAACCCACTCTACCACCTGAGCCACAGCCACCCATCTCCGTTATGCCCACCTCACACATCCCATCATGCAGCCTCTGGATGTGGTCGTGTACGGTCCGTTCAAAGCCCAATACAGCCAAGCTCTCGATGGGTGGATGCGATCGAATCCTGGCAAAACAGTCACCATCTACCAGGTTGCAGAAGGCTTGTCATGAAGTCAAGCCTTAATGACAACCCCAACACCACAAAACGTGACTTCTGGGTTTAGGTCCACTGGGATTTTCCCAGAAAATCGTGACTTTTTCCTGGATGAAGTGTTTGCACCATCATTCCATCAGACTGGCCAAACCCTGAACTACAGTACCTCATAGTTGGGGTAAAATGAGGCACTTGACCTCTTTTTATAAAAACAATCCCATTTTCACTGTCTTTAGTCCGGCAAACATTCTGATCGTTTCCATCCTTAGGAAACATCCTAAATTAAGGAAAGATGTGTTGATTTTATAGACACATCAATTTAGCTTGTTTAGAGGGCAGGGGGGAGTAAAGACCATTTCACATTACCCCACTCTCTCCTACTGTCAGTTGATTTAAAAGTCTGTCTCTCTCTCTCTGTCGACCACATACACATGCATGTTTATCAGTCACAGAATATAAAATATTATATCCTGTGACTGATTGGACTGTACCATCTTCTTTACTTCACATCAATGTACAGCAGAGTTTAGTCAACACAGGGAAGTCTCGATTTTTAATATATGATATATGATAATGATATAATATACAAAGCTGGATGACATGTATTATGTTGAGATTTTTATTTTATTGTGAAGGCTAAGATGAAAGATGAAGGAGGGATGTGACTTCGGGTATGCAAATGAAGTGTGAGCTTTAAATACAGGTAGGTGCAGTGGGTGGTCAGCCGAAAAACCAACAAACACTTTATTGCCAGAAGTATTGTATTGTCTTGTATTGTATATTGCCAAAAGTATTCTCTCATCTGCCTTTAGCTCCTCCCATTCCTAATCAATATGGCGTGGGTCCACCTTTTGCAGCTAGAAAGGCTTAGGCTCTTCTGGGAAGGCTGTCCACCAGTTTAGGAGTGTTTATGGGGATTTCTGTCCATTTTTCCAGAAGTGCATTTGTGAGTTCAAACACTGATGTTGGACCAGAAGGTCTGGTTGTCAGTCTCTGCTCTAATTCATCCCAAAGGTCTTCTATCTGGTCGAGGTCAGGACTCAGTCAAGTTCATCCACACCAGACTCTTCCATCCATGTGTGTATGGAGCTTGATTTGTGCACTGGTGCCCAGTCATGTTGAAGAGGAAGGGTCAAGCTCCAAACTAGTCCCAAAAAGTTGGGAACATGGAACTGTCCAGAATGTCTTGGTCTGCTGAAGCATTCAGAGCTCCTTTAACTGGAACTAAGGCACCAAGCCCAGCTTCTGAAAAACAACCCCACACCGTAAACCCCCCCTCCACCAAACTTTACACTTGGATCAATCCAGTCAGACCACTACCGTTCTCCTGGAAACCACCAAACCCAGACTCTTCCATCAGATTACCAGAAGGATGTGGCCATCGAGGTGATTGGAACACCTTATTCCAATACAAGCCTTTGGCATGCCACAATCACAGACGGGCCACCTCATTGGCCATGCCTCCGAATTTCTACAAAATTTTCTAGTTTAACTTCATTTCCTTTTTTTTTTTTTTTTTTACATATTTCCCTCATTAATTTACACTATAACAGTATAATTTTCCTTCAGAGGCTAATTGATTATTATTTAATTCAACTCAACGTGACAGAGCAGATGGTATTTTTTGAGAATCCTAGGTCCATCAGTGTTTGTAACAAAATGTTAGATATCTTCTCAACATTTGTGGTGAAGAGAGCAGTTTTATTTACAGTCATCTGTCGGGGGCAGTAGTATCAGATTAAGAGTTGAAGAAAATGAACAAAGTGATAAAGAAAGCTGGCTTTTATGAACTAAACTGAATTGAATTGAATTAAATTAATTTGAATTGAATTGAATTTTGGCCTTGCGTCTTTGCATTTTTATTGCTATTATTCATCCTCCTGCTACTACAGATCTGTTAGTATCTATTAGATCTGTTTTCCAAAGCGCATCACCTGTCCTTTCCATATACTGTAAGTATAGATATAGCATTACAAGTCAGACAGTCAAAAGCAGACCACAAGCTTGAGAAAACTTTTCTTAAGTTTTCATTCAGAAGAAATTATGATTGACTGTTGTCAAGTGACCCAGAGAAAACGTTGGAATCAACTCACCTTCTATTCAATAATCAATGAAATGTGTGATTCTTGTCAATGATCAGAAACAAGATGTTTTAATGATGTTGGAATAGATCTATGTTCGCTCTATGTCATAATTAACATTTCTCGTAGAGCCAAGACAGTACTGTGAGCGGCTGAGGTGAGCTGCCGAGGGTCACTGTGTGCCGCAATGGAATGAAAACAACGGCTATGTTTATCAAACAGGAGCAGAGATGGATGAAAACTGAATAAGTTATTATATGGGTTTTTATAAGGTAAAATTCCCAATGAAAATAATAATTAGCGATGAGGATACTGCTAAAAGAGAGGGGAAATAGATTGAACGAAGTATGAATTAAGGTTTGATATTAGGCTACTTTTTGATTAAGAGAGAGGTGACTGGTTATCCCAAACAATTCTGCAGGCTCAAAGCTATGGAGTCATAACAGAAAACAGGAGAGAGTTCATCAGTGTAAACATCAAAGTTACTTCACCATACACAACACTGGGGCCAGGTGTCTGGGTCAAATGGCGATGAGGGTGGCAGCTCAGAGTGGTCTTGGCGAAGTGGCAGAGTGGCAGGCTGCGGACAGATCATTACCAAATTCTGGGATTAAATACGAACCAATCAATCAATCAGTTAATGAAGCTTTGGAACATACATTGGTACATAGATCATTAGATAAGGGTTAGCTTTAGCTGATAAGCTTTAGCTTAACACTAGAAGACCCAAAGCCCAGCCATTTGGCTTTCCTACCTTCCATGCCCAAAGAGCAGCCAAGTGGCTGGATTAGTCTGGAGCTAACATCTTAACTCAGGTGTGAACGACACCATTGTTCTGTAAATGAGATGGCCAAGTTGTGCACAGCCAGTAGAGGTGTCAAGTACAGAGTACTTCTACTCAGTTTCACTCTACTCAGTTTCTCTCTACTCAGTTTCTCTCAGTAAAGTAAAGATACCTATAAAATCTAAGTATTTATCTTTGTGCTAAATATTTACTGTTACTCACTATTTTGAAACACAAGTATATATACTTTTAAATTTTAAAAAGGGGATACTTAATTTTTAAATCACACACGTTTTTGTTTTCAGTTTTTCCCCTAATTTGTTTACCCTAGTCTGCTCTAAAGTTAGGTTTTGTCCCCATAAATCAGAGCTCAAACCTTCGTATGCTCAAACAGCTGATAATGTCACTATCCAATTATCTCATTCAGTGATGCAGCTGCATTGAAATGCTACTATTTATGTTATATAAGATGTATTTTAAAAGCCACAGCCGCCCCAAAGAGGCTATCTAACTGAATTACATGTTTAGGTTAAATAATATTATTGACTGTTTTCACTTTTTTCTTGGGTACATTCATGATGAAGTACTTTTATAATTTTTCTTTTACCAGAGTAGTTTTTATTGCAGTATCAGCACTGTTACCAAGTACTGAAATCAAGTACTTTTGCCATCTCTGACAGTCAGTTGAGTAGGCTATGGGTAATGATTTTCACACTTTGTAATCACAACAGAAAGTAAGTTAGTAAGAGTCGACAGAGTTTATTTTTTTCATTTCTTGCTGAGGTTTATTGTTGATGCACAAGATTTAAACAAGACATGTTTTCTTAGAAATTCCTGAAAGTGTTACTCACATTACAGCACTTCAGTCATCTACATTGTCTGCACATACTTGGCACTGCCACGCCACCTCCTTTCTGCATTTACCACATGTGTACTTGTAGCAATCTACACAGCGCAAAGTGGCATGATTGTTCCTGCACCGACAGTTCACCTGGCACATTGGCCTTTTTCCTTTGTCAGGTGTGGGAGGTTATTGCCGAAGAAGTTTTTACTTTTTCGCATTTTTTGCTCCCAAATGAGACTGAGCAAGCTCACTGGCCAGCTCCAGCAGGAAGTCCACCCATCTCTCCTGCACCCCGGTACATGTCTGATAAAGGACATGTGCATTTAGTGCTGCAATGTCAAGCATATTATAAAATACTGCAACTGGCCATCGCCGTGTTCCAGAGCGCACAGTGTACTCTCGCACCATCTGGTCCACCCAGAACTTGATGCCAAACTTGTCGGGTTTTGTAGCAATGTACTGCAGGAAACAGCAGCGAGTCTTTGTTGGGAAAAGTTGCTCATCAATGGTAATGCACCTGCATGGATTGTAGGATGAGATGCAGTTGGCAACGAAAGACCCCCAAACATCAGAGACTGCAGCAAATCTGTCAGTCCCAACTTGCTCACTGCGCGTGTCCATGTTGTCAAAGCGTAGGTGTCGCATTATGTTTTGGAAGCGGTTACGGGCCATAATGCCACTGATCAGTGGGTGTCCAAGTTTTGCCGACCAAGCATCACGCAGCGATGGAAGTTTTATCACCCCCCGCAAGAGAAGAATTGCAATAAATGCCATGAGTTCAGGAAGGGCCATGAACCAACTGTCATGCTGTGTCTGCCGTCCATGCTGAACAGTCCACTCCTGAACAGTTCGAAGCATGTCAAGAGTGATAAAGCAGAGGAAGCTCTGTAAGCAACTGGTCACCGTTCTTCTGACCAACACTGTTGGCTCTCCATCTCCAGTGTATGATTCCATTACTGCGCGATGGAAAGGCCTCCCGACCTGTTCTTCGTGCCACACTGTGCCATCTTTTGCCTTCTCTGTTGGTCCGGTTTGTGTCTCCAGTCGACCTTTCTTTTCTGGGAGCTGAGAAGTCTCCTCATCTGTAAGGTAAATGTTTTTTGGAGATGTGAGCCATGAGATATCCAAATGATGAGAGCAATGAAAACTCAAATTAGGTTACAAATTTAGGCAAAGATATAATTTGAATTATAATTCCAAAACATCTCAACTCTGCCTCCTCTGTATTGGATAATTCCATTGTAACTGACAACAAACAGTGCACATTAGAGGTAATTTCTAAAAGAGTAGCAAGATTTTTTGAGTTGAAAACTCTACTAATGAATAACCCTTTAGATACTACACTTGTAAAATAAGTAAATGAAAATACGATGTTTGGGAACTCTTACCAGAAGACGTTTCAGAGTCTGAACTCAGCTGAAGGTTTATGTCTTCTCCATCTGAATCACAAGGGTTGACTTGGCTCAGGATCATGTCCAAAGCTTGCTGGGTGTTGAGTGGTTTCGGCATCTTCGCTTCTTGGCTGACGCAGAGCATGAAATACTTTATGTGCCGTGAGCTATTTATCCACCTTGGATCCCTAGTTTAGTAGTCATCGCTCACACTTCCGCCCACCCTGCTTTTACATTGAACTTTTACATTGTATGTCTTCTAAGTCAGGTCGTTAGGTTACCAGCTATGTGTATGTGCACACTTGTGATATGTGCATCAACAGTTATGAAAGCAGATATATTGATTGAAAAAAAAAAAGCAGCCATGCAATCAGCAGGTCTGAGAACTTGTGACAGAGTCCTATATGTGATAGCTGAAACAAAACAGTGGCTCTTGAGTGCTCAGACTCTCCCCAATCATACCCCTCCCCCTAAGGAGTAAGCTTGACACCCTCGTCTGGCAGGTAATGGCTACATTGAATGGGGCCATTGACATGTTAATTTCAAGCCATGCAGCCTTTTGGCTGTCCTCTGGGCATGGTAGCAGGAGTAGAAAACTCTGGGTTTTCTAGTGTTAACGAGCTATATGGCCAAGTAAACAAGGTAACCTTGGGAAGAGTCTTGTGATGGTATGATGTCATGATGATTAGGTGAATGCCCCTGCTGATCTGTAAATCTATGAAATCATTGTGGGACATGGCCTGTGAATTATGCATTATGTAAAGGAGGGATTATGTAAAATTATGCATGTCTCTGTATATGTGAATAACCAATCAGATGTGTCATGTGAGTTTGAGGGAAATTGTGTACGCATATGCAAATGTGAGAGAACCAATCAAGAGTGTGAAAGAGTTTTGGGGCTGAAGCAGGCTGGACGAGAGAAAAAAAGAGAGAGAGAGAATGGCATAAAAGGAGAAGACAGAGAGAATTCGTGGTTCTTCCGTGGGGCGTCTTCGAAGAAGCAGGACTAGCTGGACCAAGGGAGCTGACCAACCATCGGAGGGAAAGAGAACAGAGGACAGAGAACAAGAACAGAAGAATATGGTGTGATTTTTGGCCTTTGACTACATCTTTGAACATAATAACCAGCCAGCAGAATGGAAGTTATTAGTAACATACAGAAACATGTTGGCCGCAACCCCATGTACAAATGTGTGAATGTGAGTGTGTGCATGTGTATGGGTTTGTCTTGCAAAAAGGTCAGAGGAAATAAGATGTCATGGGCCTGATGCCAGCTGGTCAAGTAAATACAAGCTGATAACTCCTGTACTTTTGCAGTCTCATGCAAAGGATCGCTTGCAAGTGAAACTAAATACATTTTCTTGATCAAATTATGTAGATGCAAATTATTAGAAGCGTATCAAAATAGAAGTCTGCTGGAGCCAGAGATGTTTTGGCACTAGTACCTTGCAGCCCTGAGTGCTAGTGCACTTTAAATCTCTCCCTCTCTGGCTTGGCGTTTATAATCATTTGCTGTCTTTTATATACAATCCATCCAATTACTCAGCTGCTCATTGTTTGCCTGAAAGTCTGCCAAACTTGTTACTTAACAGGTTTTATTCATGTATTTGACTTGGAATAAAAGTAGTAAGTTGGCTTTTAGTTTAAAAAAATATGTTGCTTGTGCAAGACAAGACCATGTTAAGATAGGAGCATTACCTTTAATAACGATGCCATCATTCTCACCAAACATACAATGTCAAAGTACAACGAGATGACATTCTGTTCCAGAATATTTTACTTGACTGTTTTAAACATGTATCAGCACAGTTCCTGCACTCACAGATGCGACTCATTGCCCAAGTCTAAAAATATATAATTGACAAAATTTAGCTGTTTAGCTGTTTTGGAATTTCTACCATCCATCATGACTGAGGGTTCAGTGTTTCTCTAACCTTAATGTCCCACTGAGAGACAAAGCAGAACAGAGGAAGAAAGGAGAGGAAAAAGATAGTAAGGTAGAAATTAGTCACAATTCATTGCAGAGAAAATTACCTAATACATCCTTATTATTTTTCTGAAAAAAAAAATCAGACAGTGCAGAAAGAAAAGGCATTTAAGGTTCATTTTGAGAGACATCACTAACAAAAGGCTCACAATGTTCCCAATTTAATGAGCCGTTCCACAGCAACGTAGGACCAGACGGCCAGTGTCTTTCTTGGCTGGTTATCAGACTTCTCCACTAGCATTCAACAGACAAGCATCATTAACATTGTGAAGAGATGACTTCCCAGCTATTTCCTTTTGTGAGGCAACCAAACCCTCCAAGGCAATTAATATTAAACCTCTCCAATTCCAGAGACAACAAACAATTCTGCAATTTGTTTCCAGATGAAAACATTAAGAAGTTAACAATTCTGTGTGAGAAAATGGTAATGGATTTGAGAAAAAGAGAGCTGGAGATGAATATGATGAGTTTCATTTCCACAAAAGGAAAAAAAAAAGTACAACTTTTGTGAGAGAACCAATCAAGAGTGTGAAAGAGTTTTGGGGCTGAAGCAGGCTGGACGAGAGAAAAAAAGAGAGAGAGAGAATGGCATAAAAGGAGAAGACAGAGAGAATTCGTGGTTCTTCCGTGGGGCGTCTTCGAAGAAGCAGGACTAGCTGGACCAAGGGAGCTGACCAACCATCGGAGGGAAAGAGAACAGAGGACAGAGAACAAGAACAGAAGAATATGGTGTGATTTTTGGCCTTTGACTACATCTTTGAACATAATAACCAGCCAGCAGAATGGAAGTTATTAGTAAGTTAAGTTATTATTAACTAAGTTATTATTATTAGAGTTTCATTTCCACAAAAGGAAAAAAAAAAGTACAACTTTTGTGAGAGAACCAATCAAGAGTGTGAAAGAGTTTTGGGGCTGAAGCAGGCTGGACGAGAGAAAAAAAGAGAGAGAGAGAATGGCATAAAAGGAGAAGACAGAGAGAATTCGTGGTTCTTCCGTGGGGCGTCTTCGAAGAAGCAGGACTAGCTGGACCAAGGGAGCTGACCAACCATCGGAGGGAAAGAGAACAGAGGACAGAGAACAAGAACAGAAGAATATGGTGTGATTTTTGGCCTTTGACTACATCTTTGAACATAATAACCAGCCAGCAGAATGGAAGTTATTAGTAACATACAGAAACATGTTGGCCGCAACCCCATGTACAAAATGGTAATGGATTTGAGAAAAAGAGAGCTGGAGATGAATATGATGAGTTTCATTTCCACAAAAGGAAAAAAAAAAGTACAACTTTTGTGAGAGAACCAATCAAGAGTGTGAAAGAGTTTTGGGGCTGAAGCAGGCTGGACGAGAGAAAAAAAGAGAGAGAGAGAATGGCATAAAAGGAGAAGACAGAGAGAATTCGTGGTTCTTCCGTGGGGCGTCTTCGAAGAAGCAGGACTAGCTGGACCAAGGGAGCTGACCAACCATCGGAGGGAAAGAGAACAGAGGACAGAGAACAAGAACAGAAGAATATGGTGTGATTTTTGGCCTTTGACTACATCTTTGAACATAATAACCAGCCAGCAGAATGGAAGTTATTAGTAAGTTAAGTTATTATTAAATAAGTTATTATTATTAGAGTTTCATTTCCACAAAAGGAAAAAAAAAAGTACAACTTTTGTGAGAGAACCAATCAAGAGTGTGAAAGAGTTTTGGGGCTGAAGCAGGCTGGACGAGAGAAAAAAAGAGAGAGAGAGAATGGCATAAAAGGAGAAGACAGAGAGAATTCGTGGTTCTTCCGTGGGGCGTCTTCGAAGAAGCAGGACTAGCTGGACCAAGGGAGCTGACCAACCATCGGAGGGAAAGAGAACAGAGGACAGAGAACAAGAACAGAAGAATATGGTGTGATTTTTGGCCTTTGACTACATCTTTGAACATAATAACCAGCCAGCAGAATGGAAGTTATTAGTAACATACAGAAACATGTTGGCCGCAACCCCATGTACAAATGTGTGAATGTGAGTGTGTGCATGTGTATGGGTTTGTCTTGCAAACTTCTACCATCCAAATTGCAAATTTCTACCATCCATCATGACTGAGGGTTCAGTGTTTCTCTAACCTTAATGTCCCACTGAGAGACAAAGCAGAACAGAGGAAGAAAGGAGAGGAAAAAGATAGTAAGGTAGAAATTAGTCACAATTCATTGCAGAGAAAATTACCTAATACATCCTTATTATTTTTCTGAAAAAAAAAATCAGACAGTGCAGAAAGAAAAGGCATTTAAGGTTCATTTTGAGAGACATCACTAACAAAAGGCTCACAATGTTCCCAATTTAATGAGCCGTTCCACAGCAACGTAGGACCAGACGGCCAGTGTCTTTCTTGGCTGGTTATCAGACTTCTCCACTAGCATTCAACAGACAAGCATCATTAACATTGTGAAGAGATGACTTCCCAGCTATTTCCTTTTGTGAGGCAACCAAACCCTCCAAGGCAATTAATATTAAACCTCTCCAATTCCAGCAACAAAGAGGCATGTATTAAGGGCCTTATATGCGAGAAGCAGAATTTTAAACTCAATTCGAAATTTCATGGGAAGCCAATGGAGGGAGGCTAACACGGGAGAGATGTGATCTCGCTTGTGGATTCCTGTCAGCACCCTCGCTGCTGCGTTCTGGATCAATTGAAGGCTATTCAGCGAGCTTTTCTGACATCCTGCTAACAACGCATTACAATAATCCAGTCTAGAACTGACACGCGTGGATTAATTTTTCAGCATCACCCTGGGAGAGGTTGCTCCTAATCTTGGAAATATTAAAAAAAAAAAAAATCCAAGGGGGAAATTCAAGTTTCAGCACAGCAGTTCTTCTGGGGTACTAGAGGAGCTGCTAGTGTCCAGCGCTCCTTTTCATGCCAGATCCCGTGGTCCGAGTGCTAACTCCAGGTAACAGCCGTTAACAGCCTTTAAAACAGTTAACAGCCGTTAGAACCAGTATATCTCAATATTAGGGGTGTAGCGGTACATGTATTTGTATTGAACCGTTTAGGTACGGGGTGCTCGGTTCGGAACGGAGGCGTACCGAACGAGTTTCCACACGACATATTAAGTAGAGGACCGCATGTTGTGGAGCAGAGCATGCTGCAGCCGCACATGCGCAGTTTAGAGATGCGCGGTTGAACCGCGCACCCGCGGGCGGAGGGGATAATCCGCATATCGGGCGGATGACTCGTCAAAAAATAATACTTTAATTAAATTCGGGCGGGTTGCGGTTGAAGCACTCAAATAATAATAATAAGAAAACATATTTCACATATTATTAAAAAAGGATGGCGGGTCGGTTTGGTTTTGAAAATTGGTGAAAAAACGTTCCTGCAAATGGATAGCGGGCGGATAGAGATTTTAAGAAGCGGTTGCGGGTTAAAATATACGTCATCCGCGCATCTCTAGCGCAGTTGCGCGCACACGAGTTGCCAGAAACATACCCGATCTCGGATGAACAATGTCGGCAAACCACTTTGGTTTTATCAACTTGTCTTTGTCCCTGTTTATATTTTACCGGGGAGCCGAAGTGTTCCCAGACGGGAGACCTTAAACAGCCTCTCCCTGGTGAGTCAGATCGGGCTAAAGCAATAACAAATGCCGTTGGTGTTTTTATAGCTGCAGATTTAAGACCCTACACTTTAGGACCCTACGCTTCAAACACATGATAAAGGTAATTGTGCCCCGATATCAATTACCTTCTCGTCCACATTTTAGCCAGAAAATCATACCGGGACTTTATGAAAAAACAAAATGATTTGTTTTTAAAGAAACAGTCTGAGCCTTATTCATGTTATTTAATCTGAGCAACAACTTGAAACTGTTCAGTGTTGCAGCTGTTCAATTTTGCACATCAGATGGATATTTTCTTTAAGAAAAAGTCTGAGCCAATGTTATTTTTATTTTGTTTTTCAAAATATCTACATTTCAGAATATTGTATTTATATTTTGGGCAAAATTATAGCTTTATATAGGCTAATGTTTCTATTTTTAAAAAGCACAAAAATGTGTAATAAACAACTAGCACATTTATATTTTGCATTTTGTTTTCTTACTGTACAGAAAATGAACCGAACCGTGACCTCAGAACCGAGGTACGTACCGAACCGAGAGTTTTGTGTACCGTTACACCCCTACTCAATATATATCACAAGTAAGATATCTCCAGGTCAGCGGAGGAAACACCGATGAACCAAACCGCTCCTGGGAAGACCGAGCTCCATTCAGTCCGGCGAGCGACAGAGCTGACCGTCCCAGAGCCCGGTTCATCATGCGGACCGGACCAGGCCATTGTTGTCTCCCCCGGCGGTGCTGGGCCCCACCAGGTCACCAGACGGCCCCTTCCAGGTCAGCTGACCCATCCGGCGTGTAGACTGCTGGACGGGGGCAGCATGCTGCCGCTGTCAGTCGGGGGTTCCCGGCTCCCAGCTCCGTGACGCTGCAGTCCGGATCCAGTGGCGGTGTTGCCGCGGGTAGCAGTTCAGGACTACTTAGCTTTCCCGAACCGGCTTCCAGTGACACCGTCCATCTCCGCGGCGGCACGTCTCCACCAGCCGCAAGAGGACCAATCTGCCCCCTGCAGACAGTATGTCGACATCCGACCACAGATCACCACAAACCGGGCACAAACTGGAGCGTCCAGTCCCCGGAGCAGCAGTGAGAAGATGAAAAAAGGCAGTCTTGCAAACCTGATTAATATGCTGCTTAAATGACATATCCTGATCAAAAATTACTCCAAGGTTTTTCACAGCTGTGCTGGAAGCCAGCGTAAACCCAGTAAATCCATTCCTCAGGTGTTTGGGACCAAAAACAATAACCTCTGTTTTATCTGAGTTTAGAAGCAAAAAGTTAGAGGACATCCAGGACTTAATGTCATTAAGACACCCTTGAAGTTTAGCCAAATATTTTGTTTCCTCTGGTTTCATAGATAAGTACAGCTGCGTATCATCATGACAAACTATGCCATGTCTCTGGATAATTTTTCCCAAGGGCAACATGTATAAAGTGAAAAGGATTGGTCCCAGAACTGAACCCTGTGGGACGCCATAGCAGACCCTAGTCTGTGTAGAAGAAAAGTCATTAACATGGACGAACTGGAACCTGTCAGATAGGTATGACTTAAACCAGCCTAATGCTGTGCCTTTATTTCCAACAGTATGCTCTAATCTATGCAGCAAAAGGCCGTGATCAACGGTATCAAAAGCAGCACTGAGGTCCAGCAGAACAAGGACAGAAACTAATCCATTGTCTGAGGCCATGAGGAGGTCGTTAGAGACTCTAATCAGCGCAGTTTCTGTGCTATGATGAGTTCTAAACCCTGACTGAAAGACCTCAAATAGATCATTTCTATGCAGGTGTTCTCCTAACTGGCTAGCAGCTATTTTTTCCAGAATTTTTGAGATAAATGGAAGGTTGGAAATTGGTCTATAGTTTGCCAAGATGTCCGGATCAAGAGATGGTTTCTTGAGCAAAGGTTTAATGACTGAAACTTTAAAAACCTGTTGTACATATCCTAATTGTAAAGATAGTTAATCTGATCCAAAATTGATATACCATAACATCTTTGAGCATCCAAGTTGGGATGGGATCCAACAGGCATGTAGATGGTTTAGCTTTACTGATAGTTGAGGTCAACTCAGAGAGGCCCACAGGAGAAAAACAGTCCAGAGTCAAATCAAAAACAGAAGAAATCAACGAAGCTGCAGCGACGTCCACAGCCATCGACAGTTGGGCCTGGCCAATCTCATCTCTAATTTTGATTATTTTCCTGCTAAAAAAGCTCATAAAGTCTTCACTACTGAGAGTAGCAGGAATGCATGGACCAACAGAGTTGTGACTCTTGTCAGCCTGGCTACAGTGCTGAACAGAAAACGTGGGTTATGTTTGTTCTCTTCTATTAACGAAGAATAATAAGATGTTCTAGCTCTCCATAGGGCTCTTTTGTAGACTATAAAACTATCTTTCCAGGCTCGATGGGAGTCTGCAGATTTACAGGAGTACCACCTCCTTTCCATTTTACGTGCATTCTGCTTCAGCATGCGAATATGTGAATTATACCAGGGAGCTGAGCTCCTAAGATAAGAAATCCTCTTCCTCAGAGGAGCGACCGCATCCAGGGCTGAATGTAACATATCGGCAGTATTGTTGACGAGGTAATCAATATCTGCTGGAGTAAAATTCAGGTCGTTGCCCTCAGCTATTCTATCATATTCCACCATAGGGAGATTAAAATTATTCACAGCATCTTCAGAAAGACATCTGCTGTAATGACACATTTCATTTCCTGTTTTAATGCCACAAATGCTGAACTCAAAAGTAACTAAAAAGTGGTCCGAGAGAAGAGAATTCAGCGGCAACACTAACAAGGATACACTATCCAGGATATGATTAAAGCAGTGAGTCGGTTCTTTCACTTTTTGTGAGACGCCCAATGAATCTAAGAGAGATGTAAAGGCTAATTTAAAGCTGTCACTGTCATCATCCATGTGGTTGTTAAAGTCACCCACTATGATGACTTTGTCTGAGCTGAGCACTAAACCAGCTAAAAAATCTGAGAACTCAGACAGCAACTCCAGATAAGCACCAGCAGGTGGCCGGTACACCACCACCAACAAGACTGGCTTTTCTGATCTCCAGTTTGGAAAAGTTAGACTTAAGTGTGAGGCTTTCGAATGTATTATAATTACATTTGGGTTTTGTTTTTACTTGTAGGCTGGAGTTGTAGACAGCTGCTGCTCCTCCACCTCGACCCGTACTCCAGTGAATATGATAAACTACATGAACATTTTATGGGAAGTGGGTTTGTTCTATTGCAACACATGTACTGCAAGAATGTACATTTGTCTTCACATGTAATGCATGCTCATACAAGTAATACATCATATGTTTGACATGGTGATCATGTGTCATTTTGTTCTGATTAAGATAATGTTGGCCGTCCTGAGATTGTAAGGGGTGACTAGATGTTGAGAAAAAATCCTGCTCAGTGTCAGCATCAACATAGACGCAAAGTGCTGCTGCTGTACACAACTAAGTTTAACTCCCCCCTCCTACTCTGTGTAGTCACAAAGATGTTGCCACCACACATGGTGACCAATGCGGCTATAAAAGACAAAAAAAAAAAAAATCGCTCTCGATCGCGAGCCAGCTCCCGTCGTTCACTTCAAAGAGTGAACGACTCTCGTTTGCGACCGACCCATCACTAATGATTTGTGATTTTTTTTTCTACCAACAAGAGGGTAATGCAAGTCTAGGATGGTTCTCCGTTTGCAGGTCCTACCACGGTGATGATGGTTCAGTTACTTCTCCTTTACTCCTCATGACAAGCATCACAGTAGTACAGTGGTTAGTACTGACACTTCACAGTAGTACAGTGGTTAGTACTGACACTTCACAGTAGTACAGTGGTTAGTGGTTAGTACTGACTAGGGATGTCCCGATCACGTTTTTTGGGTCCCGATATGATTCCGATCTTTTAATTTTGATAATCGGCCGATTTCCTATTTTTTCCGATCCGATTTCACTTTTTTTGAGTGGGCAAACAGAGTTTAATTTCCTATGCATTTTTTTTCCTGTGTACATTAATAAATAGGCCTGCATCCAAGCTGAGATTAATAGCTTTTATCATCTCATAAAATAAACAATAACTTATTTAAACACTCTTCTATCTTTCTTTTTTGTTTGGGAGAATTATTATAAAACACATTTAGTTACAGAACAGTGACTGTTCAACAGTCTCAGTACTAAAGAACATAGCACTTCCATTTAAATAGCAGCAGGTGAACTTGGCTAGCAGTTTAAGGAAATGAAAACACTAGCAGAAGTCTTTGCAATCAATGAAATCACATCAGAATAAAAATAACATAAAATATTAACTTAACTTCTTTCAAGACCCGCTGCACATGTTCGCACACCTTTGTGTCCTTTGTCGTTCATGTAATGATGGGAACGAGGTTCGAGGTAATTAATGAGCCGGTATTCCACAAACTCCGTGTCCGCGGTAATACATTACCGCGATTAGCTCGGTGATTTTTCTGTATTTCCCGAGTCTTTCGGGAGTTTTGTCCTTTCTTTTGAAAGTTTCACAGAGCGTTTGCTGCCGCTTGAAGCTGCCGTCGGCACCAGCTGCCGTCGGCTGCGGTGATCGGTGCTGCGTGATTTTTTAAGTGTCTGATTAAATTGGTGGTGTTGTAAACTCTCTTCCTACTTCCCCCTCGTGATATATCAGCCTTTCACACGTTTCAAGTCGCAGTCGAAGCGTCGGTCTTTGTCATTTTATAGCGCTGCCACACTGCTGACATTTTTGCTAAAGTTTATCCTGACGCCGCCGGTCTTAAAACTTTTAAGGTGGATACAAGACAGCGCTGCTGAAAAACTTCATTTCAGTGCAAATTATTAAATGTATATAGTTTAAAAAATATTTTTGTTTGTGTAATATGATTACTTTATTAATTTGTGTTAATCAGGATCACTTTTTGAGGAAAAAAATAATGAAAAAAAGATTGGCGTGTTATAATAAGGTTGATCGGCCGATCCGATCCACCTTAAATTTTTAAGATCGAAGGCCGATCCGATCAGGGGATCGGGATCGGGACATCCCTAGTACTGACACTTCATGGTAGTACAGTGGTTAGTACTTTAGTCTGTGGATATTCTCATTTATCCAGGTAAGTTCCATTCTCGCAACAATTGAATCATAGGCAACTTTTTCAAGACAAATCTAAGTCCAGTTGCCTATGATTCAATTGTTGCGAGAGTGGTTAGTACTGACACTTCATAGTACGAGGGTTCAGCTGGATCTTTCTGTGTGGAGTTTGCATGTTCTCCCTGTGTATGCATGGGTTTAATCCAGTTTCCTCCCACCCAAAATATATTCCAGTAACAGTAAATCCTGCCTTCATATACACTGCCCAGCCAACAAAAAGATAAAGTCGCCACCTGGATTTAACTGCAGATAGGTATGAGCCTCCATTTGGACAATTACTGAATGGGCAATTATCTCTCAGCTGGCAATAAGTTATTTAACCCCAACTGGTGCAATGAGTTGTTTCTCATTTCCTAAACCACCATGTCAAAGACACATCCCGTGGTCGTGGAAAATATGTTAGTCTGTTTGAGAAGGGTCAAATCATTGGCATCAAGCAGAGAAAACATCTAAGGAGATTCCAGAAACTACCAAAATTGGGTTAGGAATTGTCCAATGCATTATTAAAAACTGGAAGGATAGTGGGGACCCATCATCTTCGAGGAGGAAATGTGGCTGGAAAAAATCCTCAATGATCGTGATCGGCTCAATCACTTAAATGTTCGGTGAGATCAAATTGAAGAAAAACAAAAGTAGAACTCAGGGCTTGTCTTATCACATGAATTATGAATGCCTTGATCAATATTTTTTTCTGAAGTGTTTTTATTCTTTCCTGGACATGAAAAAAAATGTCCAACTTTTCTTTTCCAAAATTTTTTTTTTTTAAGAAAGTTACAGACATGTCCAATCCAGTGGACTACATGCGCCTGAGCACTCAATGTAAAACATTATGAACTTACTGTAAAATGAATTCTATTGTAAATAGACAAACCCTTGTTTCTTTTTATGTTTTGAAAAACATTTCAACAATTTTTGGGAAATTTCAAAACTATATAGGTGGATTGCTTAGGCCTGAATAAGCAAACCAATGACACACATAGCCATGAATCTTATACCTGTGTGTAAACCATCCCCAACAGGAGAAACATTATTGTGAGCCTCCACAGTTCTATAAGGATGCAGGACAGTATAACCAAGCCCCTATATTGGCATGTTGGAAGAAAACACAGACCAATATTTTAGTCTCTGCATCTCTGAACACTTCTATGTTCATCACACCTAGACTGTATGAAAGTTCTCAAAGCTTCCAGGGCAAAGTGGCACACAGCATTGTATTTGGTCTTCCGTGTGCATGCATCATCGTGGCATCTGTTTACATTTTTAATCACGGTGAGTTGGGGGCAGTGATATCTTGTACCAAACCTGACCTCACGGGCCACTCTGATGACTGCTCTCCACTTCACAGGTTGTGGGGTCCCACTGGGTCTTCCTCTTGTGGAGGGTGCCTCTATTTATTAGTGTACGAGCCACAGAAGCTTTGTCAAAGTCATTGTCTTGGACTTTCCAGATATTTTTTCGGGCTTGAGTATGGTCAGGTGCCATGTGCCCATCTTCCACAGCTCCCTGATCATACTGAGCATTCTCTGCATCCTGCCCCACATCATCCTCACTTTCTGCATCCTGACTGTATCTACATCATCCTCATATCCTATGTCTCTGTTCTTCTCTGGCAGCCAATCATCATCACTGTTGTCACTACGCTCCATCATCACTGGAGCTAGATGGAATTTCTAGGACTATTCTGTTGGCTGCCTTATTCTTTGCTGCATTTAAAGTCTACAAAATATGATGAAATAATTATCATAGTAACTCAAACTACAGCTAATCTGCACAAAAATATATATCTTAAAATAATAGTTTATAAATATAACAATTATACACTGACTTATAACCAAAACAGTCACAAGAAACAGTGAAGCAATTATATGACTTGTATTAAAAAATGTACTGGGTGATACATGATGTCCACTTTGTTAGACACATGGTTAATTGTAATTTACTACATATTGGAGATAATATACTTCCCTAGATGTTACTGTATATCATCATATTTCTTTTACCAGTTGGGCTCTTCCGGCGAAGAAGAATTGACAGGATATGCCAGCAGTGGTCGGCGGAGGTGGCTGTCTTTCAATCATCTTGGTTTCAGAGGAAATTTACTTGCAGTTACACTGACTGACCACTGAATTGACCTCAGTGGACTATGGCAGCAGAGAGCACTCTAGAGGCTGATGGGCAGTTCCACCATAGAATCTAATGCATTAAAGAGAAAGTTACTTTTTAGTAGCTGTCCACTGTAGTGACCGCTATGCACCAGACGGTTAATAGTAAAAGTAAGAGGATTTCCACATGCACAATGCGAAGGGAACTCAAGAGATTGGGACTGAACAGCCATGTAGCCTTAAGAAAACCACTAATCAGTGAGGCTAACTGGGAAAAAAAAAAGGCTTCAATTTGCTAGGGAGCATAAAGACTCTGGAGCAATGGAGGAAGGTCATGTGGTCTGATGAGTCCAGACTGACCCTGTTCCAGAGTGATGGGGGCATCAGGGTAAGAAGAGAGGCAGATGAAGTGATGTTCCCATCATGCCTAGTGCCTACTGTACCAGCCTGTGGGGGCAGTGTTCTGATCTGGGGTTGCTGCAGTTCGTCAGGTCCAGGTTCAGCAACAGTATGAGCTCAAAGAATGAGGTCAGCTGACTACCTGAATATACTGAATGACCAGGTTATTCCCTGATGGCACGGGCATATTCCAAGATGACAATGCCAGGATTCATTGGGCTCAAATTGTGAAAGACTGGTTCAGGGAGCAGGAGACATCATTTCCCACATAGAAATTGCCACCACAGAGTCCAGACCTGAACTCCATTGAGAATCTTTGGGATGTGCTGGAGAAGGCTTTGAGCAGCGGTCAGACCCTACCATCATCAATGCAAGACCTTGGTGAAAAATGAATGCAACAGTGGATCTAAATACATTTTGTGACATTGCAGAAGCTTATCAAAACAATGACACAGCAAATGCGTGCCATAATCAAAGCTCAAGGCGGTCCAATGAAATATTAGCGTCAGGTTTTGAGGCAAAAAGGGAGGACCCAGGCGCAGGAGTGCAAAAAAGGAAAACAAAACAGAGGTTTTCAGACAAAACAGAGGTTATTGTCTTTGGTCCCAAACACCTGAGGAATGGATTAACTGGGTTTACGCTGGCTTCCAGCACAGCTGTGAAAAAACTTGGAGTCATTTTTGATCAGGATATGTCATTTAAGCAGCATATTAATCAGGTTTGTCAGACAGCCTTTTTTCATCTCCGAAATATCGCCAAGATTAGGAGCATCCTCTCCGAGTGTGATGCTGAAAAATTAATCCACGCGTTTGTCAGTTCTATACTGGATTATTGCAATGCGTTATTAGCAGGATCAAATCAAATCAAATCAAATTTATTTATAAAGCCCTTTTCATACCAATGTAACACAAAGTGCTTTACATAATAAAAACAGTCATTAAAAGAACTAGAAGAAAGAACAAAAAACAACTAAAAGCCATCGCACACCCAGAGTTAAATCAGCACCCAGTCACCCCCCCCCCTCTCTCTTGCACCCACACATTCATTACACATAACCCCCCCACACACACACACACACACACGCACACACACTCTAAATAGCCCCTAAAACATCCATCTTGGCACCAATAAACCAGGTGAGGAAAAAGATATCTTACGGATCATTCCACGTCGAGAGCACCCCCACCCACAAATACAGAGGACGCTGCCACAGAAACCGTCGGGACCCAGGCAGACCATGACCCACACTGCAAACATCAGCCACAATGTCGGGCCCTGCCCACCCAGAACGCAGACAGTCCCCATGGCAACGAGCCCGGAGACCAGGCAGGTGTAGCTCCCGACATGGAGGACCATGAGGAGAACACTGGAGTTAAAAGAAGATAAAATTTCAAAAGAGATTTAAAATCAATAAGAACAGCTAAGAAATACATAAATGAATGACTATACAATTAAATTAACAACTTAGAATAAACTAGAGAAATTGCATTTCCTGCGAAAATGCAGGTGTGAATGCATTAAGCTGAATTTTGACCTGAACTCTGCTCAAAAGTAAAAAACACATTTGAAGAGCATGAATTTTATAAAGAATCTGAACAACTGAATAGTCTTTGAACACAGCATAATTTAGCAAAATGTCTTAGCACAATGTATTGAATCCAGAAAACATGTCAAACACAGCAAAGGGAGCAACAAGCTGAATGATGCTTAGGTAGGAAAATGGAAAATATTCCTAAATTGGAATAGAAATCTAGTGATGAACACCCATAAATGTATTAAGGTAAAGCACAACTTTTAAAAGCAGAAGTCAAAAAATAAACCTTCGGCAGGAGATGAACATTTTCATACAGGAATGTTGAAGTTGCCAAAAGAATGTAAAAGTTGCAAAAAATTTGCATAACATTGAGCAAAAAGTCAAACTACTTCATGACAATGGACTGAAAATGTGAAATAATAATAATAATAATAACTGCAATGATTGCAGTTATTGTTGGTGGTGTTATGGTGGTGTTATGCATCATTTTCATATTTCATTGCCTTAAACAGAAGTTCTTAGGTGCTGAGTGGAAGCACATTAATTTGTCCAACTTGATTCTAAATAATAATTCAGATTGTTTATTTATATCATTATATTGTTTTCAATTATTTATATCAGAATAATGTTTTCAGAATGTCTGTATTTGCTTTTAAGCCACTTAAATTTTTGGCAGTGTGTTTTAACACCAAATAATAAGAAAATAAAGTTTCTCAATAAGAAAAATAGCCTTGCAGTTTATAGCCTATGCAAGACTTTACAGCCTGACTGAAATAAATAGGCATTGAAAAAATACTTTGGTGTTTGTGTCAAGCTTTGTGTTGGTGCACAAGGGATCATATTGCTTGGATAATTAGATTCAGTGATGTGGATGCAAATGAATTGAAAAGGTTGTTTTAATCAACAGTTTGTATTATTCAGCATCACTACAGAACTGAAATGACAGTGAGAGGAGAACTCAATCAACCTTTATTTTATGGGAGCATTGGAAGAACATTTTATAGTAACTAAAAAGTTATTTTCTCAGTAACGCATTACTTTTTGGTTTAAGTAACTGAGTTACTTTTTTTTACAAAGTAACTAGTAACTGTAACTAGTACTATTTTTCAGTTTCTAGCAAAACACTGTTTTCTTCGCCGTTCATCCATAGTAGTGTGGGTTTGCTTCTAATTGTTTTTGTTCTAAAAGGAGCTGCAGCGTTAATAGCTGATATCAATTTCCTGTTAAAATTATCAACAATAAAATCACATGGTGCATGTAAAATCTGAGCAGGAATTTGATTTAAAATACCAATAAAATTTGCAGCTACTTCAGAAGTAATGTATCGTTTCCTCACAGTTCTCACCGGGGCCTCCTGCTGGTTAAAATTGGTAATGTTAAAAAACACACAGTAGTGATCGGACAAACCAGTAGACAGGCCAGAGGTTATGACAGATCCAGGGTGTGTCCTCTGTTGTGAGTTGCTAGTGACATGTTGTTTAAAATAGATACTATTTAAAAGGTTTGAAAACTAGCTGGCATACAGATCATTAATCGTGTCCATGTGTAAGTTAAATCACCAGTTATCAGAATCTATCGTATTTAAGATGAATTGTTGATAAAAACAGGAGGGAGGGTTATGTGGTCTGTAGACTGTAAGATAAAACAGGTTGTGAGCAATTGATGCAGTTCTACCACCCATTTTTACCCTCCCTGACAGAAAATAAAAAGTTAAAATCAAGAGGATGTCTGAAAAGCTCACTGAATAGCCTTCAATTGATCCAGAACGCAGCAGCGAGGGTGCTGACAGGAATCCGTTAGCGAGATCACGTCTCTCCCGTGTTAGCCTCCCTCCATTGGCTTCCCATGAAATTTAGAACTGAGTTTAAAATTCTGCTTCTCGCATATAAGGCCCTTAATGGCCTAGCTCCGCACTTAATAGCACGTTATGCTCCTAATAGAGCTCTCCGCTCTCAGAGTGCAGGATTACTCGTCGTTCCTAGAATATCTAAAAGTAGGTTTGGAGGACGGGCCTTCTGCTACCAGGCTCCTTTTTCATAGAACCAGCTACCAGTTTGGGTTCAGGAGGCTGACACCATCTCTATCTTTAAAACTAAACTGAAAACATTTTTGTTCAGTAAAGCCTACAGTTAGTCTAAACTATAGTGTGTAGGGGCTAATAGTTATAGCCATAGTTGTAGTAGCTCAGACTAGAGTAGCTCGTCTTAATCACAGCTTCGTCATAGTTATGCTGCTATAGGCCTATGCTGCAGGGGGACACCAACATGATCTGCTGAGTGGTGTCTCCACTGCTTTTCTCCCTTCCTTCCCTTTCCTCCTCCCTTCCTCCTCCTCCAGCTCATTCATATTTACTTGGGAGCACCTTGTTACTGTAACTGTGTCCCAAGTTATTTGCTTTCCTGTGGTTTGTTTTGGCCCCCCTTTTTCTTTCTGTGTATTTGCAGGTCAGAGTTTCCTGGGTTTCATGCTGACTTGCAGTTCCATCCTCTGTCCATCCCGGGGTTCTCCTCCACTTGTGTTTGGGGTGCCGACTGGCGTGGTGATCGGCGACCTGGTCCTCTGGCCATCTCATCCCAGAGCTGCTACCTCCATCTGTTTATGTTTTTATGGTCGTTGTATTTAGTCATTTGTGTGCTCTCCTCTCTCTGTCTTCCATCCTCTCTCTGTCCTCCATCCTCTCTCTGTCCTGTCTCCCCTCTTTTCATTCTTTACCCAGCTGGTTTTCATCAGGAAGGTCCCCCTATATGATCCAGGTCCTGCTCAAGTTTTCGTCCTCTTAAAGTGGAGTTTTTTCTTGCCACTGTTTGCCTAAAGGTTTTTTCTCCCTATGTGGGAGTTTTTTTACCTGCCATTATCATTGATTGGATTTAATATTATAATCTTAGTTAATGATATTTGCTCGGGGGTCATGCTCTGGGTCTCTGTAAAGTGCCTAGAGACAATTGACATTGTAACAGATGCTATACAAATAAAATTGAATTGAATTGAATTGAATATACATGTACATGTCCATGTACATCCACATCACGGTTTTCACCATTCGCGGGGGGTCACAGCCTCCATTAACCGCAAAGTGGGGGGGAATACTGTATACAGTTTGCACATCATTTGATAAAGGCTGTGAAATCATCCAGATATGTATATATTTGATGAGGGAATACAGTCGGACCTACTCATACAGATGAAGTATTGCTGCTCATGTCTGCATTAAGATTAACAGGAGATTACCAATGTCATAATAAAAACAAACCACTTTATCATGATTGGAATCTACAGCCAACACTTTGCCTCTGTTTTGACAAACTCATTGGTTGTGGATAGTGTAATCACTGGCTTTACATAAGGCTTGCAGTGTGTTTCCTTTCTTCATAAAGACCAGATGGCATAACCCATAAATTAATCAACTGGAATATGTTGGATTTCACAGTCAAAGCTCATCTCTATTGTAACTTTGCAATCTGCAGTTAATGACAATGTGACGTTGATGGTTTTTAAACCATGTCTGATGATCATATATTGAAAATAGAAGACATCTAAATACCCTAAAGTGTTTATAATTGTGTTATTGATTACCCTGAGTTGTTTTTATAATCACACTAAATAAACACATGAAAAAAGTGCCTCAGAGGTCAACATTTTTGTTATAATCTCTTTGAGATTGAGAGATTGTCAAACAAAGGCATGTACAAGGTGTGGTGAAATGAGCCTAATATGTTTTAAAGGTGTAAAAATAAATTATGAAATATAGTTTGGAAAAGACAGAAAAATGCCTTAAAGGTGTCAAACAGCATAACATATGAGGCCAGCAGAGACTTACAAGGTCAATGTAGGCTGAAATCCAGGCGTCTGCTGCCAGCTGAACAAATAACACCACAGGAGAAGAGAAGGGCCATAAGACAGAAAATAAAGGAGATGTGGAGGAAGATAAAAGATGTTTATACTCATTGTTTGTATTAGGAAATATATAAGGCTGAATGGACTGAGGAGTGGGCGGGTATAATTCCTGCAGTGTGGCTATACACTACACAGTCTGTCCATGGTTGATTGCTGAACCCTTTATTGCCATTAATCTGCTGCTTTTTTTTACACCAGATCTCAGCATCTTGCTCAACTCAGATATCAGCAAAAAGACTATTACTGAGATCAGTGAGGCATTGATGTTGGGTAATAAGATCTGGCAAGCAGTCATTGCTGGTGTTTAGCAGAGTTGGAATGAGGTCTCTGTGCAGTTAAGGCAGGTTTTCAACATCAGAGTGGAAACATTTTCTGTAATGAACCTTTGCATTCTGCTCAAGAAACTTGTACTGAAACTTAAAAGGAATCCTTCTATTTATTTATTTTTCTTTTTTAGTGTTGGAATTTAGCTCAGTTCAGTTCACCTTCATTTGTATAGCAAGGTGCAGATGACAACTGGGTTAGCTTCCAGGAGTTCACTTTAGAAAACAGATGGATGTTTCAACTACATCAACAGCAGCAGCACTGATGAATTATGATACTGAATACTTGTTTTCACATTGGTAACTCCCACTAGTGTCAATCATATGTTGGTGTCAGTGAATCCATATAGATCAGAGAATAAGGCCCTGATTGTACCCTTTGCCTTACCCGTTACCACTAGCCGCTACCTTCAAATTGCGTGTATAGGAACCTTCGCTGACAGCTAATGCCATCTTGTCTTAAATCAGCAACACCACTTAAACCACAGACGACCAGAGCATGTTTACAGTGCACCAACTATCTGCGACTTTCAGGTAGCCTATAGGAATTGTTTCTGTAGAATATATATATATATATATATATATATATATATATATATGTATATATATATATATATATATATGTATATGTATATATATAGCACTGGGTTATATGGGACGCAGGTCCATGCCGGCAAGCATTTCACATATCCAAGTAGGCTGATCCAAGCCATTTGTTGTTTAAATTTTACTATTAATGTATATTAGTTTACCAATAATTAGTGAGGCAATTGTACAACACTTAACAAAGCACTTGACTGGACAATCGGACAGATGGTGCAGAGTGTATTTAATCTCCATTGTATACAAGCAGAGAGGGCCATTGTAACTCACAGCAGTGTACAGAACAACCGTTGTCAGCACAAGACATTCAATCAAAGGAAACGCTGTCATTTTAACCACTTTGCTATCAGTACATTTGAGCCTTGAGCTAAATTCCTCTCAGCCAGCCTCTGAAAATTATGCCATGGCGCCTGAACAATATCCCACATGGATTAGATATTCTACATTAGATACTGAGAAACAGGTCATAGTGACCTGATGCAATTTTTAAACAACACCGTCTTACACACTTCACACACCCTGTCTGAAAAGTAGGCCTAAGTGTGTCGAACAGAAGGCACAGATGTTTGAAGAGTTCACTGACAGGAAGATTAAACCAATCAAACCTGAAGTCAAGTTGCGACAGAAACTTATATCAGGAGAGGTGAAAACACGGAACTGGCTGGCTAAACACAGCTAAACGCTGGTTTGAATGCATTTGTTTAATGTTCCTGTCCATTATTGCATTAAAACATCTGCAGCCTTCACCTCATGGACAAGCTGTTTTATTTCATCTTCAGAGAAGCGCTGTACCCGTCCTCCCTCCATGACAGGTTTGGGAAAGTAGCTATAGCAGATCTGGCCGAAGATCAGCTCCTAAATACCAAAAACCTGAAAAAAGACTAGACATACAACAACAGCAGAAAGTTGTTTTGTTTTTTGTTTTAAAAAAAAACATTGATGTGCATATTCAAAGTTCAAGTAAGTGAAATCAAGCAAAGTACAACACATCTGAGTGCAGCAGAAAATAGCAAAGAATGCAGTGGCCCTCTTGTAACTCATTGTGCCAGACATGGAGTCTGTTTACCTGCAGTGTTTACAAAAAACCTGGAATCCCCCTTCTGCACAACAAAAGGTGAACGTGTGCATGTGCAAGTGAGCTATGCGCTCTGCATGCACTATTACAATCAAGCAGTCTGCAGCCCTAACTTCATTTAGGTGTAACCAGCTTTGTTTGGAGCCTTGCCTTCTACTTTCTCCCAGCGCCCCTCCCTCTGCCAGGCTGGGAGGTTGACAGAGAAACAGTGTGGGGAGAAAACAGGCCTAACCTCCGGCCCTCTGCGGAAACAATGGCGACGCGCCGGGTGACAGCGGGAGACAGGAACAAGCACAAACACAGGAACCATCTATTCTGCCACTGAGACAGACCTGCCGAGGCCTGAGACTCTGGAGGAGGAACTGTCTCTGGCTCTCCTTTTTTGATATGGCCAAATATGACAAAAAACGGATACACTTGTGGATTGTATGCTGTTATCAGCCAATAGTCCCAAAGGGAGAGGGTGCAAGGGCCACAGAGTCGTAGAAAATGAGCCAGGGATATTTTAGGATACAATAATAGCATCTTTAAGCTCATGTACCTTGTAATTCAAAATCTCCTTTCCAACATACAATAAACACGAGATTAAAAACACAAAACCATGCTAAAAAACATATAGAGCTGCGTAGAGCCAAAACGCTTTGAGATAAATGGTGCAAAACTGCAACCATGCTGATGCTGACAGGGTGTGATAATCTTACAAAATACTTGAATTAAAACCATCTTAGATGACAATAAGTCCATTTTTAAATCAAACACTCTTTCAGAAAAATCTTTAATAGTTGCACACAATTTGCAGATATTGTCTTATCTTTTTGTGAAGTTTACAACACATTTGCAGTCATTGAAACAATTCTCACTGTGACACACTTGTGATGCATAATTGTGTGACCACAGTGAGCAGAATTTCTCCTGAAATAGAGAAATAAGTTCATGAAGACAGAGGGTTATTTAGAGACCCAACATTTCCCATGCCTGATGTGAACTGATGCATAGAGAGCTGGACAGCTATTGGACTCATTCATCTATGACATAGTAGGTTGAACACCCTCTTGAAATTGGTTATTACTAAGTTTCAGAAAAGATGAGAGCAATCAATCCACTTGTTAAGACATTTCAGACTGACCCTCGAGCATTGCCATTGTTGATTGCAAATCATTAATTATCAAAGGATAGTTTAAAAGCCTGGAAATCTTGGTTGCACTGGCTCAAATTCTGCTTGCTAACAGTCTGAATAATGAACTTGAAATACAAGTTAAATCGTTCCAAGATTAATGGTGAAATATTTTATAGGTGCAGGTTAAACTATCACAAATCCTTACAGATAAAGAAGGCCAGAAAACATTTTAAAAGGTAAAAGGTAGAGTACTGGGTGAACCTTTCTCTCTCTCTCTCTCACACACACACAAGCACACACGCACACACACACGCACACACACGCACACACACACACACACCCCCACACGCACACACACACACGCGTGTGTTTGTAGGTGTGGATATTCTGTCAGCTCTTAGCAGAAATAAGCTTCAGCTGATACTTAAAGCAGGGTGTAGGTTGTGCTAAACAAATGGAACCCAAGTTTGGACTGAAACACTCATGATTTTATCCGATTCCTTGAAAACACTTCAGGTTTTTCTTGACTTGGACACAGAAAAAACCTTCAGTGAACAAGAGCAATGTTTAAATTCTGGCATTAAAGTTGTTTAATTTTACAGCATTTCAAATGATGTTTTGGTCTCATGAAGCCCAACAGCACTGAAACTGCAGAGTGATACATTTTAACCCCAATACATGTTTTCCAAAGAAGGCTGAGTTTGCAACATTCCACTGAGAGATGTTAAAATACATCTCCGTATCCTCAAATCAATACACCAATTAAAAAGAATTGGTTCGATGATGAATGATAGTTTATGTTTTTTAAATAATTTTTCTATATGACAATACATGTACAAGAAAGTGTGAGAAAATCTTTCTATCACATGTGGAGCTCCATGAAGAGGAATTAAAGACACACATTAATCATTGCCGTATGATTGATTAATCAACTTGATATGGCCATGGCTGGCCTTGGCTGGGTTGGGGGGGGATGATGAAGGATTAAAGTGCAATGAACTCATTTGTCAACTCATATTTCCCCTGCAATCAAAGAAATTTAGAGTGACTGTGGTTGAACTGTTGTCTTAAAAGAAAAGCAATGAGTTTTTAATTTAAGCATGAACATTTGTTGCTGTAATCAGCTGCACAGTACCATTAACAGCGGGTTCTGCAAAAGCTAAGAGACTTTTGATAAATCCCTATTCAATTCACTTCAATTCAATTTTATTTGTATAGCGTCTGTTACAATGTCAATTGTCTCTAGGCACTTTACAGAGACCCAGAGCATGACCCCCGAGCAAATATCATTAACTAAAATTATAATATTGAATCCTAAACAAGGATAATGGCAGGTAAAAAAAAAAACTCCCACAGAGGGAGAAAAAAACCTTTAAGCCAAACAGTGGCAAGAAAAAACTCCACTTTAAGAGGAAGAAACCTTGAGCAGGACCTGGATCATATGGAGGGACCTTCGTGATGAAGACCAGCTGGGTAAAGAAAGAAAAGAGGGGAGACAGGACAGAGAGAGGATGGAGGACAGAGAGAGGAGAGCACACAAATGACCAAATACAATGACCATATAAAGATGCAGGTAGCAGCACTGAGGTGAGATGGTCAGAGGACCAGGTCGCCAATCACCACGCCAGCCGGCACCCCAAACACATCTACATACACAGGTGGAGGTAAATGCTGGGATGGACAGAGGAGGGAACTGCAAGTCAGCATGAAACCCAGGAAACTCTTGCCTGCAAATAAACAGAACGAAAAGAGTAAAAAGGGGGGGCAAAACAGCACAACAAACCACAGGAAAGAAAAGAAAATGGAGCACAGTTACAGTAACAAGGTGCTCCTAATTAATTATGGAATGAGTTGGAGGAGGAGGAGAAAGAGAGGGAGGAGGAAAGGGAAGGAAAAGGAGAAAAGCAGTGGAGACACCACTCAGCAGATCATGTTGGTGTCCCCCTGCAGCGTAGGCCTATAGCAGCATAACTATGACGAACCTGTGATTGAGACCAGCTACTCTAGTCTGAGCTACTACAAATATGGCTATAACTATTAGCCCCTACACACTATAGTTTAGACTGACTGTAGGCTTTACTGAACAAAAATGTTTTCAATTTAGTTTTAAAGATGGAGGTGGTGTCAGCCTCCTGAACCCAAACTGGTAGCTGGTTCCATAATAAAGGTGTCTGTAGCAGAAGGCCCGTCCTCCAAACCTACTTTAGATATTCTAGGAACGACGAGTAATCCTGCACTCTAAGAGCGGAGAGCTCTATTAGGAGCATAACGTGCTATCAAGTCTTGTAAATAACGAGGAGCTAGGCCATTAAGGGCCTTATATTCGAGAAGCAGAATTTTAAACTCAATTCGAAATTTCACAGGGGGGAAGTCTTACAAACCTGATTAATAAGCTGCTTAAATGACATATCCTGATCAAAAATGACTCCAAGGTTCACAGCTGTGCTGGAAGCCAGCATAAACCCAGTTAATTCATTCCTCAGGTGTACTATCTGGCGGAAAATATCCTTTCTCACAGAGGATGACTGCACAGCATAATGTAAGTATATGTGGATTGAGACTGTACTCTGGATAAAACTGAAGTCAGCAAAACCAAATGGGGACTTCTCATTTATTCCAGTGAAATTGGCTTCAGCACAAACTATGCATTGTGTGCTGGATAACAATATAACAGATTTTTTTCTTCTTTTTTTTCTTTTTCTTTAAAAAAAGCGTAAACCCAGTTAATCCATTCCTCATGTCATGGCCTGGGTCGGCCATGGCAGCCCTGTGTGTGTCTATGTCTGTCAAGTTGGCGTCTCTCCCTGTCTTTAGTGGTTCCTGTTTTACTTTGAAGGTCTGTCTTGTCTCTATTGTTTTCTGCTTTGCTTCCTTCCCCTCGTTACCTCTCATTCCCTGCACCTGCCTCTCGTTTGTTCCTCTGTGTATTTAAGTCCTGTCATTTTCCCCTGTTCTCTGTGGGTCCATTGTTGTGACATACATGTTTGCAGTCCTGTTCGTTTTTCCCTCTCATCATCCACGGATTAAGATAAGTTTATGTTTTTGTATTTTTGCATTTTGGATGTTTCTATTTTTGATCCTCGACCTTTTATGTTTTTGGTAATAAACCTTTTTGCATTTGAGATCTCCTGCTCTCTGGTCCTCCTTCTGCCCTCTGCAAACCATGACACCTCAGGTGTTTGGGACCAAAGACAGGAACCTCTTTTTATGTAAATTTAGAAGCAAAAAGTTAGAGGACATCCAGGATTTAATGTCATTAAGACACCCTTGAAGTTTAGCCAAAGGTTTTGTTTCCTCTGGTTTCATAGATAAGCACAGCTGCGTATCATCAGCGTAGCAATGAAAGTTTATGCCATGGCTCTGAATAATTTTTCCCAAGGGCAACATGTATAAAGTAAAAAGGATTGGTCCCAGAACTGAACCCTGTGGGACGCCATAGCAGACCCTAGTCCGTGTAGAAGAAACGTCATTAACATGGACGAACTGGAACCTGTCAGATAGGTATGACTTAAACCAGCCTAATGCTGTCCCTTTAATTCCAACAGTGTGCTCTAATCTATGCAGCAAAAGGCCGTGATCAACAGTATCAAAAGCAGCACTGAGGTCCAGCAGAACAAGGACAGAAACTAATCCATTGTCTGAGGCCATTAGGAGGTAGTTGGAGACTCTAATCAGTGCAGTTTCTGTGCTGTGATGAGTTCTAAACCCGGACTGAAAGACCTCAAATAGATCATTTCTATGCAGGTGTTCTCCTAACTGGCTAGCAACTATTTTTTTCCAGAATTTTAGAGATAAATGGAAGGTTGGATATTGGTCAATAGTTTGCCAAGATGTCCGGATCAAGAGATGGTTTCTTGAGCAAAGGTTTTATAAGTGCAACTTTAAAAACCTGTGGTACATATCCTAATTGTATGATAAACATAAAGAGTAAAGAAAAAAAAAAACTGATAATGTTAAAAAATAAAATAAAATAAAATAAAGAAAGGAATGGGGGGGGGGAGATTATATTGTTGTGAAAACATTGATAAACGGTTGCCATTTATTGTAGAATTTTTTAACGTTTCCCCTTATTGAATATCTAATTTTCTCTACTTTTAAAAAGGACATAACCTCCTTAATCCATTGTGTGTTGGAAGGGGCTATGGTGGATTTCCAGTTAAGAAGGAGGTGACGTCTAGCTATTACAGAGGTAAAAGCTATTACTTCTAGTTCTTTAGTAGAGTATTGGGTATGCTCTTCTGGAAGACCAAAAATACCAACGTGTGGTGAAGTGGAAATAGTTTTTGAGAATACCTTGGACAAGGTGTTGAAATAAATTTGCCAAAAAATTGTCAAGGCTGGGCAAAAGAAAAACATATGCGCAAGATTGGCGGGTGAGCCCCCACATCTGTCACACACATCTACTGTATTTGGGAAAATCCGTGCCAACCTTGTCTTTGAATAATGACATCTAAATACAACTTTAAACTGTATTAGGGTCAAACGGGCACAAATAGAGGTTTTGTGAATGACCTTCAGCGCGGCCTCCCACCAGTCTTCATCAAAGACCAATCCTAATTCACGCTCCTAAGTTTCTCTTGTGTTGGTGATCAAATGATCATCATATGATTGAATAGAACTATATATTTTTGAGATTAAAGACCTTTGTAAAGAATTAAGTTGTAAAAGTTCATCCCATGGCTGCTTAGGTGGGAGGTGAGGGAAGTTGGGGAACAGAGATTTTGTACAGTTTCTAACTTGAAAGTATCTGAAAAGATGGGAAGGTGGAAGATTAAATTCAGTAGCCAGGTCTGTGAAAGTGCGAAAGACCCCCTCCTTATAGAAATCCTTGAAGCATCTCAATCCCCTATCCTGCCACAAGGAGAAGGTGGGATCGGTAAATGTGGGATTAAACACAGGATTTTTTAACAGTGGGGTTATAACAGTGGTAGCGGTAAATTTAAACTGCTTCCTAAATTGAAACCATATCTTAAGGGTAGCCATGACCACAGGGTTGCAGGTAAGGCCAGGAGGGTTGCGGTGATCGGGCCAGTTAATAAGGCAGAAAGAGAGACCGGGAAGGCCGACTGTGCTTCTAGTTGACACCAGGTTATGCTGGTTGGCTTGGACCAGAATAAAATTTTAGTTATGTTCGTCGCCCAGTAATAAAATATAAAATTTGGCAGCGAAAGGCCACCGTAGAACTTACAATTCTGAAGTACTTTATGTTTAATTTTAGGTGTTTTGCCATTCCACAAAAAGTTACAAATAACTGAGTCTACTGTTTTAAAAAAGCTTTTAGGTAAAAATACAGGCAGACATTGAAATAAGAATAGAAATTTTGGGAGGATGTTCATCTTGACTGTATTTATTTTCCCAATCAAAGAGAGAGGGAGAGGCCCCCACCTTTGAAAATCTGCCTTAATCTCAGCAAGAAGGGGGAAGAAATTTTCAGAGTAGAGAGATATAAAGGATCTGGCTATGCGAACCCCAAGATACTTAAACCCTAAGGGGCACAATTTGAAGGGAATATCTGATTGGGGGAGTTGCATTGCTAATTTATTGACAGGATAGCATTCGCTCTTGGCAACATTAACTTTATACCCTGAGAACTGGCCAAATCTATGAAAGAAGGAAACAATGGCAGGGCATGCTGTTACTGGATCTGTAACATATAGCAATAGGTCATCAGCATATAACGATAGTTTAAATTCTGCATGAGCCCTAGTGATGCCATTAAAGTAGGGGTGGTTCTTAAATAAATAGACAAGGGCTCTATTGCGAGTGCAAACAAGAGGGGAGACAGAGGGCAACCCTGTCTACAGCCTCTATTTAAGAAAAAATAGCCAGAGTGAGTGTTATTAGTGGTGATACTGGCACAAGGGAGTGTATAAAGAAGGCGTATCCACGATATGAACCTCTCACCAAATCCGAATTTAACTAACACGGCGAATAAATAATTCCATTCAACTCGATCGAATGCCTTTTCGGCGTCAATTGATATTACTACTTCCGATGCAACTGTTGTTTCTTTTGAATAGACTACATTTAACAAAGTGCGAACATTATAATAGAGCTGACGGCCCTTTATAAAGCCTGTCTGTTCGTTAGAAATGATTATTGGAAGAACCTTTTCAAGCCGGCAAGACAAGGCCTTTGCAAGGATTTTTGTGTCTACATTCATGTTCCTAGAATATCTAAAAGTAGATTTGGAGGACGGGTGTTCTGCTACTAGACACCTTTTTTATGGTACCAGCTTCTAGTTTGGGTTCAGGAGGCTGACACCACCTCCATCTTTAAAACTAAATTGAAAACATTTCTGTTCAGTAAAGCCTACAGTTAGTCTAAACTATAGTGTGTAGGGGCTAATAGTTATAACTATAGTTGTAGTAGTAAGACTAGAGTAGCTCGTCTTAATCACAGCTTCATCATCGTTATGCTGCTATAGGCCTACGCTGCAGAGGGACACCAACATGATCTGCTGAGTGGTGTCTCCACTGCTTTTCTCCTTTTTCTTCCCCCCTTCCTCCTCCTCCAGCTCATTTATAATTATTTGGGAGCACCTTGTTACTCTAGCTGTGCTCCATATTCTTTACTTTCCTGTGGTTTGTTGTGCTGTTTTTGCCCCATTTTTCTTTCTGTGTATTTGCAGGCCAGAGTTTCCTGGGTTTCATGCTGACTTGCAGTTCCATCCTCTGTCCATCACGGGGTTCTCCTCCACTTGTGTTTGGGTGCCGACTGGCGTGGTGATCGGCGACCTGGTCCTCTGGCCATCTCAACCAATCCTAACCAGATGCCCGAGCCACCTCATCTGGCTCCTCTCGATGCGGAGGAGCAGCAGTTCTACTCTGAGCCCCTCCAGGATGACCGAGCTTCTCACCCTATCTCTAAGGGAGAGCCCGGCCACCCTGCGAAGGAAGCTCATTTCAGCTGCTTGTATCCGCGATCTTGTTCTTTCGGTCACTACCCAAAGCTCATGACCATAGGTGAGGGTGGGAACGTAGATCGACCAGTAAATCGAGAGCTTCGCCTTCCGACTCAGCTCTCTCTTCACCACAACAGACCGGCGCAGCACCCGCATCACTGCAGATGCCGCACCGATCCGTCTGTCGATCTCCCGCTCCATCCTTCCCTCACTCGTGAACAAGATCCCGAGATACTTAAACTCCTCCACTTGGGGAAGGACCTCATCCCCAACCCGGAGAGGGCACTCCACCCTTTTCCGGCTGAGGACCATGGTCTCGGATTTGGAGGTGCTGATTCTCATCCCAGCCGCTTCACAACCGGCTGCGAATCGCTCCAGCGAGAGTTGTAGATCACGGCTCGATGAAGCCAACAGAACCACATCATCTGCAAATAGCAGAGACCCAATCCTGAGGCCACCGAACCGGATCCCCTCGACACCTCGACTGAGCCTAGAAATTCTGTCCATAAAAGTAATGAACAGAATCGGTGACAAAGGGCAGCCTTGGCGGAGTCCAACCCTCACTGGAAACGAATCCGACTTACTGCCGGCAATGCAGACCAAACTCTGGCACCGGTCATACAGGGACCGGATAGCCCGTATAAGGGAGTCCGGCACCCCCATACTCCCGAAGCACCCCCCACAGGAATCCCCGGGGAACACGGTCGAACGCCTTCTCCAAGTCCACAAAACACATGTAGACTGGTTGGGCGAACTCCCATGCCCCCTCCAAGACCCTGAAGAGGGTGTAGAGCTGGTCCACCGTTCCACGGCCGGGACGAAAACCACACTGCTCCTCCTCAATCCGAGATTCGACTATCCGATGGACCCTCCTCTCCAGGACCCCTGAATAGACCTTCCCAGGGAGGCTGAGGTGTGTGATCCCCCTGTAGTTGGAACACACCCTCCGGTCCCCCTTTTTAAAGAGGGGGACCACCACCCCAGTCTGCCAATCCAGCGGTACTGTCCCCGACGTCCCAGGCGTGTCAACCAAGACAGCCCCTCAGCATCCAGAGCCTTGAGGAACTCCGGGCGGATCTCATCCACACCCGGGGCCCTGCCACTGAGGAGCTTTTTAACCACCTCGGCAACCTCAGCCCCAGAGATAGGAGAGTCCACCCCTGAGTCCCCAGACTCTGCTTCCTCATTGGAAGACGTGTCGGCGGGATTGAGGAGGTCTTCGAAGTATTCCCTCCACCGATCCACAACGTCCCGAGTCGAGGTCAACAGCTCCCCATCCCCACCGTATACAGTGTTGATGGAGCACTGCTTCCCCCTCCTGAGACGCCGGATGGTGGACCAGAATCTCTTCTAAGCCGTTCGGAAGTCGTTCTCCATGGCCTCTACAAACTCCTCCCATGTCCGAGTTTTTGCCTCAGCAACCGCCAAAGCCGCGTCCCGCTTAGCCTGCCGATACCTGTCAGCTGCCTCCAGAGTCCCACATGCCAAAAAGGCCTTATAGGACTCCTTCTTCAGCTTGACAGCATCCCTCACTGCTGGTGTCCACCAACGAGTTCTGGGATTGCCGCCACGACAGGCACCAACGACCTTACGGCCACAGCTCCGGTCGGCCGCCTCCCTCGGAACATGATCGAAGTTCCGCCGGAGGTGTGAGTTAAAGCTCCTTCTGACAGGAGACTGCCAGATGTTCCCAGCAGACCCTCACAAGACGTTTGGGCCTGCCAGGTCTGACTGGCATCCTCCCCCACCATCTGAGCCAACCCACCACCAGGTGGTGATCAGTTGACAGCTCCGCCCCTCTCTTCGCCCGAGTGTCCAAGACATGCGGCCGCAAGTCCGACGATACGATTATGAAGTCGATCATCGAACTGCGGCCTAGAGTGTCCTGGTGCCAAGTGCACATGTGGACACTCTTATGCCTGAACATGGTGTTCGTTATGGACAGTCCATACCGAACACAGAAGTCCAACAACGAAACACTACTCTAGTTCGGGGGGGCCCTGCCTCCCAACCACACCCCTCCAGGTCTCACTGTCATTGCTCACGTGAGCATTGAAGTCCCCTAGCAGAATGAGGGAGTCCCCAGATGGAACATTCTCCAATACTCCATCCAAGGACTCCAGAAAGGGTGGGTACTCTGAACTGCTATTTGGTGCGTAAGCACAAACAACAGTCAGGACCCGTCCCCCCACCCGGAGGCGGAGAGAGGCTACCCTCTCGTCTACCGGAGTAAACCCCAATGTACAGGCGCCAAGTCGGGGGGCAATAAGTATGCCCACACCAGCTCGGCGCCTCTCACCCGGAGCAACTCCAGAGTGGAAAAGCGTCCAACCCCTCTCGAGGATACTGGTTCCAGAGCCCAAGCCGTGTGTCGAGGTAAGTCCAACTATATCTAGCTGGAACCGCTCGACCTCACACACCAGCTCAGGCTCCTTCCCCGCCAGAGAGGTGACATTCCACGTCCCTAGAGCTAGCTTCTGCAGCCGAGGATCGGACCGCCAGGGTCCCTGCATCCGGCCACCGCCCAGCTCACTGCGCACCCAACCTCTATGGCCCCTCCTGCAGGTGGTGAGTCCACTGGAGTGGGGGCCCATGTTTCCCTTTCGGGCTGAGCCCAACCGGGCCCCATGGGCAAAGCCCGGCCACCAGGCGCTCGCCTCCGAGCCCCACCTCCAGGCCTGGCTCCAAAGGGGGGCCCCTGTGACCCGCGTCCGGGCAAGGGAAACCTTGGTCCTCGGTTCTTCTCCATCATAAAGGTCTTTATGAGCCACACTTTGTCTGGTCCCTCACCTAGAGACCTGTTTGCCATGGGTGACCTTTCCAGGGGCATAAAGCCCCCGACAACATAGCTCCTAGGATCACTGGGACACGCAAACCCCTCCACCACGATAAGGTGGTGACTCATGGAGGAGATTTAATATTATAGACCCAGAGCATGACCCCCCCACCCCGAGCAAATATCAGTAACTAAGATTTAATATTATAATCTTAGTTAATGATATTTGCTTGGGGGTCATGCTCTAGGTCTCTGTAAAGCACCTAGAGACAATTGTCATTGTAACAGAAGCTATACAAATAAAAATTGAATTGAATTGAACTGAAATTGAATTGTTAGCTTGAGACAGAAGAGGGAGCAGGAAAGAAAGTAGAAAAATTTCATTAGTCGACCCAAACTTTATTTATATAGCACTTTTCATACATTAAGGGCCCTATCTTGCGCCAAACCTCCAAAACCTGCTATTAAGGGATAGCAGGTATTAGGAGGGGCGTTCCCCCACAAAGAACGCAATCTTCCACCTCCCAAAACCCACGATCTCACCTGCGAAATCCACGATGTCATGTACACATTATGCATGGGAGTGGTTAGGGCGTTCCACCTGTTTAACCAATCAGTGCGTCAGTAGCCATTGCCTTTAAGAGCAGGTTGCGGTACCTGCAAACTGCTATGGAGCGTCTTTTCACCCAGATCGGAGCAGCTCTCATGGGCAGCTGGTCTGGGACTCTGCTGTAGAGCTTCCTCCTCTTTTTTCCTCCTCCTCCTCCTCCTCCTCCTCCTCCTCTGCACTGATATATGCATAACTAGCTCTAACTAATGTGAAGCAAATGATTTAATCATTTCTTTTGTACTCCAAGAAGTTCCAACAAACTGTTCAGAAAAAAATAGAGCCAGTGAACTTCCAGGAAAGCATTTCTTAACTAGAAAAGCACTCAGAGAGCGCAGACCTCCGCCAAGCACAACAGTTCTCCCATACAGCGATTTACAGATTGCGATAAAATCCGCCTTCTGGATCAGATCCAGATCAGCCTCTGAAATTTTATAGAGGTTTTCAGTGTCAATACCTGAGTGAAATTTAATGAGCTGTGGGCAATAATTAACGGAGATGTTGAGAAACAAAATTTCCAGCCCCAATGAGCACGTGTTACGGTCTCAAGTCGGGTTGTGAACCGCAACCTTCCACCTCTGGGCTCCTGCGCACAACCCACTGCTCCACCTTCAATCCTCTACATAGACACTCAGATCCACCTCTGTTTCACCTTCCCATCCGACGAGCAGCCCAGGTGTGACACTGCACACCTGTACCTATTCAGTCATCATTCAACCAGACTCGTCTCCAGATCTTCCCATAGAAACGCGTGATCCAGCCATTCGCAGTGCCACCTCCTTGCATTCGTCGTCCCCTGGATTGTTGGTTTGGCTGCCAACCCTCGAATCCTCCTTTTTTACATCTGAGAGAATTAAACTCTTAAAATTCCAGAACTCCCTTACTGTCTCCATTGTGGTTGCTTTAGGGTTCAAGAAACAGCTAAACAGTGCAATGTTATCGAAAATTTGAAAGTGATCCAGAATCCAGGATTTCTTCCGGATCACACCCAAAATAAAATCAGTTCTTCCTTTTCACATTTCTGACAACTCCTGAAAAAGGTCATCAAAATCCATCCATAACTTTTTGAGTTATCTTGAACATATCCCCTACGCAAAGACGCACAGCTGCGCCAAGACGTATAGCCACTGGAAGCGGTGCTTTTTAAAATACTGCAGAACGGATCATTGGATGAGCATTGAGCCAGGGGAACACGTATGACATCTACCTTCTACCAGTGAGCGCATCTTGGGTGTTCCAGTGCATAAGGAGAGGATCAGAGGGATACGAGCACAGTACAAGAAACTCCACAACATAGTTCTGTGATCTCCTCGTTTCCTCCACAGCAAACATCTAAATGAGATCATGTCACAGCTGTACAGAAATCGTCTGCCCTTAAGAGAATAATAACGTATGAAAGTAATACAGTGATGCATAATCGAGAGGTAGAGCCGGTTGTGCAGTCCACATGTGACTGGGTGGACGCGCAATGACAGGATTTGGACACGCTCTTTTACGCGCCGACATGCCAGTTGCGCTTTCCACAAACTCGGTATCTTGCGGTACTGGTATCTCGCAGATTTTGGGTATTGGGTAATGGGTGGTCAGACCACCCATTACCCAATACCCAAAATCTGCGAGATACAGATTTCTGTACCGCAAGATACCGAATTTGTGGAAAGCGCAAGAGACACCTATGAGAGGCCATCCACACCAGGAGGCGCCACAGCCCGCGGCCAAGGGGAGCACCACCACAGAGACCACCTCAACCTAGATAGACCAGGGTACACCTACACATTGTGCAGAGCCCCCCAGTCCTCCAAGAGATCTCCAAGACCATGTCCCTGTGGGCAGACCAGACACACGTCCCAGAGAGGAGGACCCCCATGAGGAAACACTGGAGCTGAAAACTAAAAGATTAAAAGATAGTAAAAAAGGATAAAAACAGACAATAAAATGATTAAAAAATGTGAAAATTTAAAAGTTTATAATTTGAAAATAAAATGTAAAAATATTATAATAAAATGCACAAAGACTTAAAATAAATTTAATGCTTAAATCAAATCATTAAAATCATTAGATTAAGAACAGTAAAATAAAAGAAGTAAGAGTAAAATAATCATGTAAAAGCCAGATTAAAAAGGTGAGTCTTGAGCCTCCTTTTAAAAATATCAAGAGTCTCTTTGGTCCTGATGTTCTCCTCCAGGCTGGTCCACAGATCAGGTCCAGAACCAGAACCTCCAGGCTGGTCCACAGATCAGGTCCAGAACCAGAACCTCCAGGCTGGTCCACAGATCAGGACCAGAATGGCTGAATGCAGCCTCACCGTGGGTTTTTGTTCTAACTCTTGGTTTGATTAAAGGCCAGAACCAGAGGACCTCAGTGTCCGCGAGGGTTGATACGTTAAAAGCAGGTCAGATAAATAAGATGGCCCAAGACCGTTAAGACATTTAAAAAACCAATAAAAGAACCTTAAAATCGATCCTGAAACACACGGGGAGCCCCGTCCCCGCCCCCTGGTCTTGTGTTCCAGACCCCTGGTCTACGTCAGCACACGAGCTGCTGAGTTCTGGAGCAGTTGGAGACTAGAAATGGTCTTTTTGGGAAGACCAGAGAGCAGGACATTACAGTAGTCTAAACGACAGGAGATAAAAGCTCTCAGGCTCCGTGTTAGCCTGAGAGAGAAATGAGCCGACTCTGGATATATTCTTCAGATGATAAAAACCTATCTTTGTTACATTTTTGATGTGAGGAATAAAACTGAGCTAAGATTTAAAAAATGACACCCAGGTTCTTTACACATCGTGCAGGTTTCAGGTCTTGTAGTTTTAGTAAAAGTTTCTCTCTCTTGCCTTCAGGACCAATAACTAAGACCCCAGTTTTGTCCTGGTTGAGCTGTAGGAAATTCTCTGCCATCCATGTCTTGATATCTGAAATAAAAAGAGCATCCTGTATCATCAGGAGACACCAAGACTGTGAGTTTTTGTGAATCTGCATTAAACCTGATGTCATTTAAAATCTTTAAAAGGGCTGTCTCTGTACTGTGGTTCATCCTAAAACCAGACTGAAATTTCTCTAAGATATTATTTTTACCTCCGCCAAGGAGGTTATGTTTTTGCCGCCGTTTATCTGTTTGTCTGTCTGTGTACAAGATAACTCAAAAAGTTATAGATGGATTTTGATTGTTGTCAGTTGTCAGAAATGTGAAAAGGAAGAACTGATTTCATTTTGGCTGTGATCCGGAAGAAATCCTGGATTCTGGATCACTTTCAAATTTTCAATAACATTGTGGTCAAAGGAGCCGAAATTTTTGTATCTCAATATCTCTGTTAATTATTGACCAATAACTTATGAATTTGACTCAGGGATTGACAATGGGAACCTCTATCAAATTTTAAAGGCTGATCTGGATCTGATCTAGACTGCGGATTTTATGGGATGTGCACAGGAATCTTGAAGGGCAGCTGCTCTGACCTGAAGAAAGGGCAACCCCCCCCAACAAAAACAAACAAACCAACAAACCAACAAACAGCAACAGCAACAACAACAACGACAAAACAACCTCACAGGCCTTACACTATAAGTCTTTACTGGAATATTATAAATAAGAAAACCACAGAAATTCAGCACTCAGTCTCACTAACTACTATCAAGTATCAAGTCAACATTATTGTCAGATATGCTATACATGCTCGACGTGCAGCATACATGAAATTTCAGTCCTCTCGGACCCACAGTGCAACAGGTTAACTAAGTTATAATAATTTATAAGTGAAAAACTAAACAAGTAGGACCTGCGACATAAGTACTGAGGACTATCTTAAATACTAAAATTCGCCATGTGGACAGTATAGACAGTGTAGTATAAACAGTTTAAGTGATCAGTATATACAGTGTAGTGGTTTGAATGGACAGTATAAACAGCTTGATGGACATTATAACAGTAAGCGGCTTGAATGAACAGTATAAAGTGAACAATATAAAGAACTTAAATGAGCAGTATAAACAGTATGGCGGCATTGATGAACAGTATAACCATCTTAAGTGAACCGTATCTAAGGTGTAGCAGCTTTAGTGAACAATATAAGAGCTTAAATTAGCAGTATAAACAGTATAGTGGCTTGGATGAACAGTATATCAGTTTAAATGAACTGTATGTATAGTGTAGCAGCTTGAATGAACAGTATAACCAGCTTAAGATAAGATAAGATAAGATAAGATAAGATAAAACTTTATTTATCCCGAAGAAAATTCTTGTGCCAGGTATTGCTCAAAAATTACAACAACAATGTTCAAAAAAAATTACAGAAAGTGCACAGAAAACAAAAAGCAACTTAGACAGACATCAGCAGGCAAGATATTGCACATATTAAGTGAACAGTATATACAGTGCAGCAGCTTTAATGAGCAGTCTAAGCAGTATAAACAGCTTTAATGAGCTTTAACTCTAAACAGCTTGACAGTAGTGAAAAAAGATGCAATAGTGCAAATGAGCATACAAAGTGAATTGTGCAGTCCTGAGAATGGTGTATATGTGGGCAGAGTCTGTGGCCCAGAGTCAGAGTCAGTGGAGGGGGACAGGGGGTAGTGGGGGGAGAGCAGGGAGGGAGTTGAGCATCCTGACCGCCTGGTGAAAGAAACTGTCTTTGAGCCTGCTGGTTTTGGCCCGCAGACTTTGCAGTCTCCTCCCCGACGGCAGCAGACTGAAGAGACTATGAGATGGGTGGGTGGGGTCACCTGCGATCCAGGTGGCTTTGCGGGTGAGGCGGGAGTGGTAGATGTCCAGCATGGAGGGAAGAGAGACTCCGATAATCCTCTCAGCTGCTTTCAAAGTGCGCTGCAGGGTCTTGCAGCAGGAAACGGTGCAGGCGCCGTACCACACGGGGATGCAGCTGGTCAGGATGCTCTTGATTGTGCCTATGTAAAAAGAGTACATGATGGGGGGCGGGGCTCTTGCTCTTTGCAGTTTCTTTACTACTATTCTAATTGAAATAATTTGTGCTTTAAGTTCCGTGGTTTTAGTTATTCGCAGATTTTTCAGAAATATATAATACAATAAAAAATTTAAAAAAAAATGTGGAAATTCTGCGAAAAATCCACCCCACAGCAGACGAGAGGCTGCAGCTGCCAACGACTCATCAAACAATGACTCAGAGCCTCCTATAAGCAACAGAGAAATGCAGATGCCCAGAACTCTAGAATCTGAGCTCTGATTGTCCGAGACACATCACCCAGGCATCATAGGATGTTGTGCGTGTTCTCTCACAAAGAAGAAATGTTGTGAGCCAGCCTGGCCCCTTTAAGAAGGTGGCCTTATGGGTAATGTAGTATGTGTGTCGCGGGACAGCAGAACGAAAACGGGGATGGATAAAAAGTGTAGTGAGCATCAACAGCAGCCCAGCGTGTATAGATTTATATTCTCTGTTAACCGACAGGAGCCCAACAATACAATCTGTATGATATTACAAGTTCCATGCAGTTATGATACTCACAAAATAAGTGTTTTGTGTTTTGTCTTTCCCCTAAGAGTCACATTTTGGCATTGCAATTGTATTTTATTTTATTCTGTCAAATTTATGATAAGCGATTACAGAGAAGCACACAATGACATGCTGTTTCATCAAATGGACACTTGGTGGCAGCACTGACCAGCAGCATCACTGGGACTCTTAAAAGCTTGAGTTGCTACTAACACTACAAACAGGTTGCAATTTGTCCTCGCTCCGACGGAGAGCTGCAAGGCTGTCTGCATGTGCACGTGAAAATAGGTTATCCTGAAAAGGGCCTCGCATCTCAAGTCTGCCCGCAAAAAAAAAAGCAAATATCATTAACTAATATTATAATATTAAATCCAATCAATGATTTAAAGGGTAAATGTTTATTTTTGGTTTTATACAGATTTTGATAAGTTTATTTTTGGAAAATATGTAAGGAGATAGTTATGTGAAACCAGACCTTTGAAGAATATGTTGGCTTCATGTTATCCAAATGTGGATGTAACCTGTGCTTCAATGCAAAGCAGACAAAATAACAGAAAATAATTCATGATTGCAGTTTCAATGTTAAAATGTATATGAAAATAATTCATGATTGCAGTTACAATGTTACAATGAAAATAAAAATAATCCGGTTGAATGGAGAATGAGCAGCTGTTGTCCTGTGTCGCTGATTTTTGGTATAATATTTTCAATATTTCCAGTGCTCTCCTATCAGAGGATTATCAATACATCTTCCAGCAGAGACCTAGCCGGGACCTGCTACAGATTCTTGGGGGCTCGTCCGGGATACTTCGGCACCACCTTTTGAATCGGGAGCCGAGTGATGACAACGCTGATCAGCAACTAGGAGGGAGGGCCGCATCATCCAGCCGCCGACCAACAGCCCTGTCCAGCCGTGGAGACTGCGACTGTGGACGAGGATGAGTAGAGGTCTGTGATCCAGAGCCGACTGCACCATCACCGAACTGTATTGCCAGCCGTGAGGGAGACGAGGAGCCATCATGTCGGATGGTGGGAGGAAGAGCTTTGTGTAAGACATTAGGAAAAGCCTACTCACCTTGTCAGCCGAAGAGCTTCTTCAGATCGCCAGAGCGGTGAATCCAGTGTCAGACATGGACCAGTTAGAGATTGTGGAGATCAGGAGGGATGCTATGACCATATTAACTTGTTCATGTACAGTAAGCAGTTACTTGAAACAGACGATGAGGGAATGGTTCAGTTGCTGATGTTAAAAGATGCTATCGATGATGTAGTGAAATGTGAGGATGATATGTCACTGCTAAATGTAAAGGGTGATTCTGAGTTACATACTGTGCAGAGTGGTGATAAGCTTGTTGACCATGTTGATTTTTCTGGGGGTTCTGTCATTATCCAAACCCCTCCTGAAAACACCAGAGACACTCACAATCAAAGTCGCCACACACCTATTTCAGTCACTACTGCATCAACTAGTAATTTTGCTGTACCAGATACAGGCTCAGTTAAAGCTTTAATGTTAAATGCACCTGACACAGCAAGCGCTGATTTGCTTAAACTGTTAACGTTCCGACGGCCCGCCCGCAGTCTGAATTTCTGTAGTTTCCAAAACTAAACCGTAATTTACACCGCTCATATGTTACGTGAGGCACTCGTGCGACATATCTTTGGAAAGCTAAGATTCTTTTTATATTTAGATATCTTTTTCTAGAATGCGCCGCAAGGTGGCTGCAAATTGTAGTTGCTCTCACGTAGTTTTAATAATTTTTTCAATTTTCTTTTTGTCTTTGAAATACAGCCATCATTTTTATCAATTTTTTTGAAGAGGTTTTTAGGTCGGTTCGGAGGCTCTGCGGCACGAGAGAGTTTTCTGTATACTTTTGTCTCTTTTTGGCTGTCTCCGATACTTGTTATGATGTGTCTCCATGGCAACGCTGGACTTGTTTACAGTCGTGATCAACTGCTAAAACTCTCTAAAATGAGGATTGGCAGTGAAATAACACGACAAATCCCGATGGAGTTGAGAAGAAAGAGAAGAGGATGCAGGGCAGGAGTGAAGCAGAGAGAAAAGCGGTGGAGATTTAAACCGTTTCTTCCAACTGTTGTGATGGGTAACGTCAGATCGCTAGCTAACAAAACGGACGAGCTTGAGATGCTAACCAGGTCCCAGAGAGAATACAGAAAATGTAGTCTCATGTGTTTCACCGAGACGTGGCTGCATGAACACATCCCGGACTGTAACGTGTCTGTTCGCGGCTTTAAGACGGTCCGAGCAGACCGCTGTAAGCAACTCAGCGGGAAGCTGAGGGGAGGTGGGATTGCAGTGCTGGTTAACCAGCGTTGTCATCCTGGACATGTCACCGTCAAGGAGAAGATCTGCACGAGGGACCTTGAACTGTTAGCTGTGAGTTTCCGTCCTTATTATTTACCCAGAGAGTTTACCTGTGTTATTCTGGTAGTGGTTTATATTCTACCTGGTATCGCTCCAGACGCAGCCTGTGATGTCATCAGCTCCGTTATTGCAAGGCTGCAAACACAGTATCCAAACTCAGTTATAGCGATCTCTGGAGACTTCAACAATGTCTCCCTCTCTACAGCTTTACCATCATTCCAACAGTTTGTCAGCTGCTCCACCAGAGAAAATAAGACGTTGGACTTATTTTATGCAAATATTAAAAATGCATACAGCTGCTCTGCCCTGCCACCTTTAGGAAGATCTGACCATAATCTGGTTTTTCTCACCTCCACCTACAAGCCCATCGTTCAGCAGCAACCAGTGATCACAAAAAAACTATCAAAACCTGGTCTAATGAAGCTGAAGATGCTCTGAAAGGGTTGCTTTGAGGCTACGGACTGGAATGTCCTCTGTGAACCTCATGGAGACAACATCAACTCCATGACTGAGTGTGTGACAGATTACATAAACTTCTGTGTGTGTGGACAGCATCGTTCCAACAAGAACTGTGAGGTGCTTCCCCAATAACAAACCCTGGATCACCAGAGACCTGAAAAAGCTGTTGAACATCAAAAAGAAAGCCTTCAGGGATGGAGACAGGGAGTTATTGAAGACAACACAAAAACTAATTAAAGAACAAACCAGGAAGTGCAAGGAGGACTACAGGAAGAAGCCAGAAAGGCAGCTCCAGCAGAACAACGTGAGGGATGTATGGTCTGGAATGAAGAAGATCACCGGCTTCAAGGCAAAGGGGGGACCAGACTGTTGGAGGTCTGGACAGAGCTAATGAACTGAACACGTTCTTCAATAGGTTCAGTTCCCCCCCTGCCTCCAGCCCAACAGACCACACACCCTCCGTGAGCCCACAGCTTTCCTGTCACACCTCCACTCTGTCACCCTGCAGCTCAGTCATGGACCAGAAACCAGCATCATCTTTCTCCACCTCAGAGACCCTCCTCTGCCCCCCCCCCCCCCCCCCCCCCCCTCCACTCTGTCTGTCTCCTGCAATCAGGTCAAAAAACAACTTGAGAAACTGAACCAGAACAAGGCTGCAGGTCCAGACGGTGTCTGTCCCAGAGTTCTCAAGACCTGCTCATTGCAACTATGTCAGATTCTCCAGCACCTCTTCAACACCAGTTTGAGACAGAGAACAGTTCCTGTGCTGTGGAAAACATCCTGCCTTGTTCCAGTGCCTAAAAAACCACAACCAGCTGAACCTAATGACTACAGACCAGTTGCCCTGACATCTCACATCATGGAAGTCCTGGAGAGACTCTTACTGGTCCACCTCAACAAGCAGGTCAGCACCTTTCAGGACCCATTACAGTTTGCATATCGTAATGGGCTTGGGGTTGAAGACGCCATCATCTACCTGCTTCACAGAGCCCACTCTCATCTGGACCAATCAGGCAGCACTTTGAGGGTCATGTTCTTTGATTTCTCAAGTGCTTTTAATACAATTCAGCCTGCGTTGTTATGTGAGAAGCTCCATCAGTTCCAGGTGGATTCCTCCACAACCTCCTGGATTTATGACGACCTCACAAACAGACCACAGTTTGTGAGACTGAAAGGTTGTGTGTCTGAGATGGAGGTCAGCAGCATTGGAGCACCACAAGGAACTGTTCTCTCACCATTTCTCTTCACGCTCTACACCTCTGACTTCCAGTACAACTCTGAGTCCTGTCATCTACAGAAATACTCTGATGACTCTGCAGTTGTTGGGTGTATCAGCAACGGACAAGAAGCAGAGTACAAAGAACTGATCTGTCAGTTTGTGAAATGGTGTAGTAACAATCATCTTGTATTAAATACCAGCAAAACTAAGGAGATGATTGTCGACTTCAGGAGGAGCAAGAATCAACACAGCAGTGTTTCCATCCTGGGAAAGGAGGTGGAGGTGGTGGAGGAATACAAGTATCTTGGAGTTCAGCTTGACAACAGACTAGAGTGGAAATGCAACACAGAACACATCTACAAGAAAGGTCAGAGCAGACTCTACTTTTTAAGAAAGCTGAGATCTTTTAATGTCTGCACTAAGATGTTGCACATCTTCTATAGGTCTGTTGTTGAAAGTGCAATCAGCTTTGCAGCCATCTGCTGGGCAGCAGCATCAGAACCAGAGACCTGAAGAGAATCAACAAACTGATCAGGAAAGCTGGATCTGTGCTGGGTGTAACTCTGGAGCCGCTGGAACTGATTGTACAAAAAAGAATGCTGCACAAGCTGATGAAGATGATGAAGGACTCTTCACACCCTCTCCACGACACAGTGATCAAACAACAGAGTGTGTTCATGAAGGGCTTCTTCAGGTCCGTTGCAAGACGGAAAGATACAGAAGATCATTCCTGCCAGCAGCCATCAGCCTCCACAACAAGACCTAACACCTGTTATTATATTATCATTTCTGTCTGTTTTTTTTATAAAAAACTCCTTACTCCATTGAATTTCCCTTTATGGGATAAATAAAGTATTTTTCATTCATTTTCATTTCATTTCATTTCATTTTCATTCTTGTGATTGAATAAATATAAACCATTTCAGGATATAATCATAACAGCAGGTACAATCAATGCCTTTGTCACACCACAAACAAACAAACAAGCAGTTACGAAATTGACACAACTCACCTAATGAGCGTTATAAAAGTCGTCCGATCAAAAATATTCCCACAAAAATGGTCTGGTTGAACTCACAAAGGTCCAGTCGATCCAATCCAGTAAAGTATTTAGTCCAAAATGTATTATCATACCAGAAAATATCCACACTGGTAGCTGGTCGGTGTTCAGTAACTTCCGCGTATTCTTCGTCATAAAATGCTTCCTCCTGTGTTGATATACGTGTCTGTGGTCTTAAAATGGAGGGGGTCATCTGAACTTTCAATTGACACCTCATACAGCCATACAGCAGCTTCCCTGTCCTGTCCACAGCCTACAATAGCCAATAAGGGCCAACGTTGAAACGAAGCCATGTCCTACTTTGCTTCAGGAAAAAACCAGCCAGTTAGAATCAATCTGACTGACGCATTGAATAGCCAATGAAATTCTGAAAACAAAGATGTGACAGTCGAGGGGGTGGAGATAACGGGGAAACAAAGAAAGCTGTGCGTAAATGGTAATTAGATGAACGCGCGTGTCCGCGCGTCTCAGCGGGGCGCACGCGTTGTGGCTTATTTCTCAGCGTTTTTTCAGTTTGGGAGCTTATTTATTGTCGAAAATGGTGAAAAGGACTGTCCAAGAAGGAAGAGGAAGAATTTGCTCATCGTGAAAGTGACGTGTCAGGAGAGGAGATCAGATAAGCTCAGATAACACAGCGCACGCCTGCGCAGAAGACATTTTCTCCATCGGAGAAGATTTTGCTCTGCATACGTAAGTATTTGACTAAATTGTGACTTATATTACAGCTTATATTATATTATTATGTATATATTGTATCATAATTGGTAGTATATTCATATTATATTACATATTACTGTATATTTCGACATAAACAAGTTTTACTTTGAATAAATACAAAAGCCTTTGTTTGTGTGTGTGGGGGGGGGAGGACTATGTGTGAGTTGTTTGTTGGGGTGTGTTTGGGGGGTGTGTGTGTGGGGGGGGGTGTTTCATTGTGCAAAGTAGTACAATACAGAAAAGATGGAAAGTTTTGTAAACGACTTATTTCTTTATTTTCACATAATGGGCAGTCATCTGAGGATTCAGATGTGGATTGGGAGCCAGTCAGCAAGTGGTCACATAGAGGGTCAAAGGTGCAGATGGACATTGGCAGATGAAGGGAAAAATATATTTTTGTGTCCCGAGATGCCCTGAATTCAACTCTTTATATATCATCCATCCATCCATTTTCTATACCCGTTTCATCCTTGAAGGGTCACGGGGATCTGCTGGAGCCTATCCCAGCCGTCTTCGGGCGAAAGGCAGGGGTCCACCTGGACAGGTCGCCAGTCCATCGCAGGGTCACTCTTTATATATCAATCATGCTCAATTATGATCATGTGTTATCAATTATATGACTGCTGATTATTATCAACTACTGGTGATCATGCACCTTTTTGAATCAGGAGGTTCTCAGGCCAGAGGTGGAAACTCTGTGTACTGAGAATGTCCTGATTCAACTCTTTCGTATCAATTCTGCACCTGCATATGTTTATCAACAAATGTAACTAGAGAGAGAGAGATGCGCCCCCTATCTGGTCTGTTCACACGGGACTGAGCTCCCGTGTGAATGGGCTCCATGGCGAGAGGCCAAGACAAAGTGTGTGAGCTCGTGGGGAGTAGATGGGCCCGTCCCTCCTTCCAAGCTCAGATGTTGTTAAAAGAATATAAAGACGGTGACCCCGGAAGTTTGGGTAGAGTCAGCTGCGGGTTTGTGCACGACGCCCAGCCGGGTTTTTGGCCACTCTACCGGACTGTCCGGCTCTCCAGTCCTTTTGTGTCGAGGTAAGAGATTATAAGGCCTAGCCCTGATGAACTGTCAGTGATTTGTTTTGCTCTATATTTTGTGGGGAATAAATTTGACACATATTATTCTAGCAAAAGAGCAATTGTGTGTTTTCTATGTGCCATGTTTGCTATCTGTGGGGAATATATATATAAACATATATTATTCTAGCAAAAGAGCAATTGTGTGTTTTCTATGTGCCATGTTTGCTATCTGTGGGGAATATATATATAAACATATATTATTCTAGCAAAAGAGCAATTGTGTGTTTTCTATGTGCAATGCTTGCTATCTGTGGGGAATATATATAAACATATATTATTCTAGCAAAAAGCGAGTGTCTGTGTGTTTCATTTTGTACAGCCGTCCACTCCGAACCTTGGTAAATTTTCTCACAAAACATTTGGCGTTGTCGGCAGGATTAAAGAAAACTGATTAATGTTTTATTGAGTGGCTGCGGTACAAAATGTTTAAGCGTAAAGATAAGGAATGTGCAGCCGGCGGAGACCCCGGAAACGGATCTGGATTCCTCTCTGACGGGGGGAAGTGGCGTCCTGTAGCTCAGAGCCTGACAGACAGAGGGAGACCCCCGGGTCCTGGTTGTCTGAGGCTAAGGACGAAATTGTAGATGAAGCATGCGTAATGTGATTGTAGGACTGTGGTGTTTTGAGCTCAAATGTGAAAAAAAAAAAAAAAGGACAGGGACGCCTGTTCTGTACTGATTTGTCTGTGTTTGAAAGTGAAGGATTCTTTGGATGAGAAGAGCAGCTGCACGCTTTCGTGGCAGTAGATTGTGTCAGAAAGCGCGTCCACGCGCGCAGATAAGTTTGAGACGACTGTAGTTGTAGGTCTACAGAAGACGTGTGTGTGTCTGTTTAATTGAGAGTGCAGTAGGAGATAAAGCACTATGTGTGTCTCAGCAGTGGGGGAGTGCACGTCCCAGCTGCTGCTGTCCTCGTAAATGTGTGAGTCTGATTATTTTTGTGTATTGGGTTATGAAACTGATAATTTTATCAGTCTCTCTGTTGACGTTGGCTAAAATGAAAGTTAAGGTTAAAATCCATGAGCTATATATCTAAAGAAGAGACGGTTTTGTTAAAGGGTAAAATCTATGAGCAACAGAGTGGACGTTTCTGGAATGAGTGTGAAATAAAAATAATAAGATGTCATAATATAGATATAGAAGGATGTATATGGTAGTGTCAACGGTTTAGCTATAAAAGATAAATGGTTTGTAACTCTGTCCGTCTCTAGGGCGTGGCAGATTTTTCTGTGAGAATCTAGCTGTACATTTGTGTAAAGTCAGTAATCAAAAAGCTACTTTAAAATGTCTGAATATGATTGAGCAGTTTTATGAGACGACAGTCCAATGCAAACTGACAATGGCACCTATTTCACAGGAAATAAAATATAGAATTGGGATCAAACAGATCAACAACAGGCCATTAGAAGGAGGAGTTACACCCTTAATAGGATGATCACTGCACCGTGACATCCCTGACAAAGAGCCAATTATAACTTACGTAGTAATCAAACCCTGTCAGATGTCAGAGGTGGAAGAAATTTCTCGCCCCGACACTGTCACTGTGAGAGGTCAGCAAGGATTTGGATCCTCTGACCGAGCTAGAGCCAAAGTATGGGTGAGACAGGAAAATGGTCCACCCAGGCCGGCTGAACTGATTGCTTAAGGCAATGATAGAACATGTACTGTGATACTGTGATGTACACTGGAGAGCAGAACTGGGTGACGATCCCAGTTAGCAAATGTTATTTTTGTGAAAACTAATCTTGTGTGTCTTATGAAGTTCTGTATGTTGCAGGAATGACCTGGTGGAGACTGCTGATTGGAACCAGGCCAACCGGAGATTGCTTTAAACTACGGGTTCCGCCTAAGAGGTGGTGGTGCCGGGTCCTGGGTCACCACCCTAGCTGTCCTTGGTGTCGCGATTACCAACCCCTGGGAACAGGTGAGAGCGACACCAGCCCAACAGATGACGTTTATTCAGCCGCATCAGAGAGGATGGTTCAGCAGCCCTGAACCCAGAAAACAGGATAACTTCACCTGTCCAGCACACCAGGGCTGTGATGTCATGAATATCACCAGTGATTGCACCATGTATGAGACACAATGGTGCTATGATGGAAAGTATTCTGAACAAAAATTCAGGTTTGGATTAATACCTGCAGTACCTATGGTGCATGTCGGATGTGATGTGACTGTTGCCTCCGTAGCATCCATGTGCATATGGACCTCCCTGGAAGACCGGACCTGCACCAGCAAAGGTAATGGCACCAAGTGGACAGTGGTGGGAGAACACCAGTTATTCATAGGTAATGCCACACCTTTAACAAATAGAGTTGCGTTTTGGTGGACTGTACTGGTGTCACCTGCTGAACCGATCACACACAGAACTCACATTGCTCCTATAATCACCACCTGTCAGAATTCAGCTGAGGCTCTGACACACACAAGTGTTGTATGGACTGTGAAAATGCCAGTCATACCAACATGCCATCACACACGACGGAGACATGCATGGTATGACACCCTCCTTGGAGGAACCGGTACTGTTTTAGGTGTGTCCAACACTATTGATGGAGAAGTGACCAGAACCATGTTATCGAATACTGGGAAATCAACCTCAAATGCCATCCATTCCATCGGACAGTGGATGCCATCTTCTGTAATAACACAAAAAGAGACTGCCAGTGTAATCTGGGATATGCTGAAATGGAATGTTAAATTGTCTGATATGTCTAGTGAAGTGTTTGTTAACATTTCTCATGCTATCAGTACTACTGGATGTGGTTTGTAAACTGTATATGCTAAATTTCAGCAGGAACAGTTCATCAGAGTAATTACATCACCCAATGCTAATGAATGGAAGAGACTGTTTAATGTTAGTGATGCTCTCTGGATCCGCATATATCCTGAAAAAACTGTCTATAATCACACTATCTGTACAGTTAAATGGGTCCAGATGAATGTGACTGATGTTGTGCCGATCTGTAAGTTTTATGTTTTGCCAATAATAGCCAATAATGGGTACTGGTTTTTGAAAACTCAAGGCAATTGGTATAGTCCAGTAACTAATGACACCTATGATTTGAAAGCTTGTGATATAACAGATAAGGGGGTTGCCTGTATGACTAAGAATAGATATCATGACCCATGTTTTACTAGAGACACGGCACTATGTGAATGGTATGTTGAAGAACCTCAAGATCTTTTGTGGCAGACTGGACCCCATACTCTATGTCTAGCTACTATGCATGCTCACCCAAGGTTGCCGCAGACACCGTTCTCTGGATGTTTGAAGGAGGTGTACACTTGGCACTGGAACAGGTTCAGGTGCGTACTGAATCAGTCTACGGAACTAAAACAAATTCTTAAGTCCCATGGGTCTAACGTGTCCAGACTCCTCGTGTCAACCTTCATCACCGGTGGAAAGGTGGTACATGCCGCTAAGATGATAGAGCAGAACAGTGCACATCATTGGTTGGATATCTTTTCAGGAATGTCTGCAACAGCTAAGACACGTGTGGCGCCTCCACTGTTAATATTGGTTATTGTATTCTAGCAAAAGAGCAATTGTGTGTTTTCTATGTGCAATGCTTGCTATCTGTGGGGAATATATATAAACATATATTATTCTAGCAAAAGAGCAATTGTGTGTTTTCTATGTGCAATGCTTGCTATCTGTGGGGAATATATATAAACATATATTATTCTAGCAAAAAGCGAGTGTCTGTGTGTTTCATTTTGTACAGCCGACCACTCCGAACCTTGGTAAATTTTCTCACAAAACAGCAGATGAAGGACATCTCAGTTCCACCAGCTGTGAAGGAGTACAGCCGGTATGTGCTGTATATTCAACTGTGTATTCATTTTGAAATGAAACAATTTTTGTGTTGCACATATACTGAAAGAAAAAAGAAATGCACCACTTTCGTTTTCTCAATTTTTCCAAAAATATTATAGACAGTGAAAAATTACAGACTACAATGAGTTTAGTACAATTTTGAGTCAAAATGAAATCACTGTTTTCCTGGTTCCGGTTGATTGATTTTGATCAGCAATAACAATTGTAGTTTTGTATAATCACCTTTGTCTGGGTCATGAGTAAAACTCAGAGATGAATTGGACCTGTCCTCAATTGTGCACAACCATTCCCTATAAAAAGACACCAAAATGGATAAAAAGCACATTTGTTCACGATGCCACGACTACAGCAACCAGAGAGAGATGGTGCCATTGGCATGCTTCAAGCTGGAAGGAGCACACAGGCTGTAGCCAGGGCGTTTGGAGTCCATCACTCTACTGTTGCACGCCTTGCTGAGCGTTTCCAGACCACTGGATCCTCCAATGACCGTCCAAGATCTGGTCGACCACGTGTCACAACGGCCGCACAGGACAGAGCGAATCGGCTGTCACATCTCCGTGACAGGTTTGGACCAGCAACAAGAACTGCTGCTGAAACCATTGGGACCCATCAATTATCAGTGTCCTTGAGGCGAATGGTGCTCATGTTAATTACTGACAATCGAATCAAATAACTGTGTTTTTGTTTACTGTGATGCTTTATTGTTTGGTCATGTTATTGCTATTGAAACTGTCACAAGCATTGATTAATTGGGTCTGAATATCAGGGACAGGTATATGGTTGATGTGCACATGTAATATTTCCATTAAAAATAAGTAACCAAAAGAAAATGTGGTAAAAAAGCAGTGGTGCGTTTCTTTTTTCCTTGAGTGTATTTATGTTTTTGTATATATTTTTTTCATTGTTGTTCAAGGTGTATGGGTGGAGAGGAGAGATCCCTCTGCACCAGAAGGCATTCTGGGAGACCCTCACCGAGCAGCTGGCAGAAGCAGGGTCTTCCTCCACAGCTAGACCCAGTCCCACCTCCTGCTCCGCATGGAGCACATCACATACTGGTTTTTATCAGTGGGCAGAGGACTACTGGTAGTCCACCCCACCCATCGAGTGGAAGGCTGATTACCAAAACACCATGGAAAGGCTTGTCAGTATGCTGACCAACCCCCCAGTCCTCGCATAAACCAACTTCAAGGAGCTATTCGTCCTACACACTGATGCATCGGAGAACAGGCTTGGCGCAATCCTCTATCAGCAACAGGGTAGAAAAATGCGAGTCATCGGATATGGATCACAAACTCTGACACCTGCGGAACAGAACTACAGACTCCACAGTGGAAAACTCGAATTCCTTGCTCGGAAGTGGGTAGTGTGTGAGAAATTTAGAGACTATGGGCCCTATCTTGCACCTCCCAATACCCAATACCCATTACCTGCAAATCTCAGATTTAGGAGCCTCTGCCAACCGAAATGCAATCTTCCACCTCCCAAAACCTGTTACCCATTTTGCCGTCTCCCTTAAGCACATTGTGGGCGCGGCAATGGGCGTGTCTCCTGCGCTTTCCACGAATTCGGTATCTTGCGGTACTGGTATCTCGCAGATTTTGGGTATTGGGTAATGGGTGGTCAGACCACCCATTACCCAAAACCCAAAATCTGCGAGATACCAGTACCGCAAGATACCGAGTTTGTGGAAAGCGCAACTGGCATGTCGGCGCGTAAAAGAGCGCGTCCAAATCCTGTCATTGCGCGTCCACCCAGTCACATGTGGACTGCACAACCGGCTCTACCTCTCGATTATGCATCACTGTATTACTTTCATACATTATTCTCTTAAGGGCAGGTGATTTCTGTACAGCTGTGACATGATCTCATTCAGATGATTGCTGTGGAGGAAACGAGGAGATCACAGAACTCTGTTGTGGAGTTTCTTGTACTGTGCTCGTATCCCTCTGACCCTCTCCTTGTGCACTGGAGCACCCGAGATGCGCTCACTGGTAGAAGGTAGATGTCATCATATGTGTTCCTCTGGCTCAATGCTCATCCAATGATCCGTTCTGCAGTATTTTAAAAAGCACCGCTTCCAGCGGCTATGCGTCTTGGCGCAGCTGTGCATCTTTGCGCAGGGGATATGTTCAAGATAACTCAAAAAGTTATGGATAGATTTTGATGACATTTTCAGGAGTTGTCAGAAATGTGAAAAGGAAGAACCGATTTTATTTTGGGTGTGATCCGAAAGAAATCCATGGATTCTGGATCACTTTCAAATTTTCGATAACATTGCGCTGTTTAGTTGTTTCTTGAACCCTTAAGCAACCACAATGGAGACAGTAAGGGAGTTCTGGAATTTTAAGAGTTGAATTCTCTCAGATGTAAAAAAGGAGGATTCGAGGGTTGGCAGCCAAACCAACAATCCAGGGGACGACGAATGCAAGGAGGTGGCACTGTGAATGGCTGGATCAGGCGTTTCTGTGGGAAGATCTGGAGACGAGTCTGGTTGAATGATGACTGAATAGGTACAGGTGTGCAGTGCCACACCTGGGCTGCTCTTCGGATGGGAAGGTGAAACATAGGTGGATCTGAGTGTCTATGTAGAGGATTGAAGGTGGCGCAGTGGGTTGTGCGCAGGAGCCCCAGAGGTGGAAGGTTGCGGTTCACAACCCAGCTTGAGACCGTAACACGCGCTCAATGGGGTCGGAAATTTTGTTTCTCAACATCTTCGATAATTATTGCCCACAGCTCATTAAATTTCACTCAGGTATTGACACTGAAAACCTCTATAAAATTTCAGAGGCTGATCCAGATCTGATCCAGAAGGCGGATTTCATCGCAATCTGTAAATCGCTGTATGGGAGAACTGTTGTGCTTGGCGGAGGTCTGCGCTCTCTGAGTGCTTTTCTAGTTAAGAAATGCTTTCCTGGAAGCTCACCAGCTCTATTTTTTCTGAGCAGTTTGTTGGAACTTCTTGGAGTACAAAAGAAATGATTAAATCATTTTCTCCACATTAGTTAGAGCTAGTTATGTATATATCAGTGCAGAGGAGGAGGAAAAAAGAGGAGGAAGCTCTACAGCAGAGTCCCAGACGAGCTGCCCATGAGAGCTGCTCTGATCTGGATGAAAAGACGCTCCATAGCAGTTTGCAGGTACCGCAACCTGTTCTTAAAGGCAATGGCTACTGACGCACTGATTGGTTAAACAGGTGGAACGCCCTAACCACTCCCATGCATAATGTGTGCATAATATAGTGGTTTTTGCAGGTAAGATCGTGGGTTTTGGGAGGTGGAAGATTGCGTTCTTTGTGGGGGAACGCCCCTCCCAATACCTAATATCCCTTAATAGCAGGTTTTGGAGGTTTGGCGCAAGATAGGGCCCTATCTCTTCTTCGCTTCACATTTCACCATCTACACTGATAATAATCCCCTTACCTATGTCATGAGCACTACGAAGCTCAATGCAGTTGGACATCGTTGGGTTGGAGAATTGTCAGAGTTTCGCTTCAATATCAAATACAGACCTGGAAAAAACAATATTGACGCCGACACGCTCTCACGCATCCCTCTCGATATTGACAACTATGCTGTGGCATGCACAGAGGAGCTCTCTCAGGACGTTCTGCATGCAACTTGGCAAGGGGGCAGAGCAGCCCAGAAGAAAGATGTAGCATGGATAGCTGCACTTTACAACTCCTCTGCTGATGTAATGTTACAGCCTCAGTCACTCTTATCTGGCCACGAAGCCACGAAGAGCTGGCAAAAGCCCAACGAGATAACCCTGGAATAGGGGAAATAATAAGGATGAAAGAGACGAATAAAGTTCTTACTGATGAGGTCAGAAGGTCAGTGAGTGGGCTCACTCACAAGCTCCTTCATGAGTGGAGTCAACTACATTTGAAGGATGGAGTCCTGTACCGCCAAACATCAGGAAGAAAACAATCAGTCCTACCAGTCAAGTATCCGCCCTCCTATTCTCTGCATAACTGTCTACAGACCACTACAGTACTCCACTGTTTTTATCAGCCAGTTCTCTGAGCTTTTAACCATTATTCATGCAAGTACAACAGGATTTTAATAGCTGATGATTTTAATCTTCACATCAACAACACCTCAGACCCAGTGTCTAGAGAATATTTAAACCTCCTTTACTGTTTGGATTTTAAACAGCATGTTTCACAGCCAACCCACGACAGAGGGCGCATCCTAGACTTGTGTATTACTTATGGCCTGTCTGTGGGTGCGCTCTCTGTCGTCGATCATGCTGTGTCAGACCATTTCTGTGTGTTTTTTAACATCACCAGTTTTAACCAGTTGGAGGACCCTGTGAGAACAGTGAGGAAACGCTACCTTACTTCTGAAGTGGCTGCAAATTTTATCCAGATTTTACAGAGCACTCCTGCAGAGATTTTACCAACACCATGTGATTTTATCGTTGAAAATTTCAATCACAAACTGAGGTCAACGCTGGACTTAGTGGCTCCATTTTTGACAAAAACAGTAAAAATTAGACGTGTGCCATCATGGAAAAAACGAAGAAATCAAAAAACTGAAAAGAACCTGCAGGAGTGCTGAGGAGATGGAGAAAAACAAGTGGACAGTCCACTATGAATCACTGTGTCAACACTTAAAAATATACAATAAAACAGTCAAACTGGCCAGAATCCTGCGCTTCAGAAAACTAATATCTGACAATAAAAATAATCCTAAATTTCTTTTCTCCACAATTGAGTTTTTAACTAACAGTAATTCTAACATGTCGCCAATAACAACTGATTCCATTTGTGAGGCGTTTGCAGACCACTAGAAGTAAAAATCGATAACATTAGATCCAGTCTTTTATCTGATCAGATTTTATCCTCAAATACTCCTGGATCAATGCTTCCACCTGAGGAGACACTGGATTGTTTTGCCCTGGTTGACGCAAGGACACTTGGTCGAGTTTTCTCCCAAGTTAAGCCCACAACCTGCCTTTTAGATCCAATTCTCACAGGCTCTTTTAAAATGTTTTATGAAGTCTTTGAGGAATATCTTTTATATCTGGTGAACTGCTCTCTTCAGACGGGTTAAAACGGCGGTGGTGAAGCCCCTTCTGAAGAACAGTGGCCTAGACCCCATCATTTTTAATAATTACCGCCCGGTATCCAACTTACCATTTTTAAGCAAAATTTTAGAAAAACTGTTTTTTACCCAAATTAATAATTTTTTAATTTCAAACAATACATTGGAGAAGTATCAGTCTGGTTTTAGGATGAACCACAGCACAGAGACAGCCCTTCTAAAGATTTTAAATGACATGAGGCTCAATTTAGATAATCACAACCTCACAGTCTTGGTTCTGCTGGATCTAACCGCTGCTTTTGATACAGTAGACCATCACATTTTAATAAAGAGACTGAGGAACCTGGTCGGACTCTCTGGTGCTGTTTTAAATCGGTTCTCCTCTTACTTTACAGACCTTAACTTCTTTGTAAGTTTGGATACCTGTTCATCAAGAACACACAAAATTAAGTGTGGGGTTCCCCAGGGGTCAATTTTAGGGCCAACTCTTTTTAATCCCTATATGCTTCCCCTGGGTGATGTCATCAGGAGGCATGGCATCAGCTTCCATAGTTACGCTGATGATATGCAACTGTACATCACCGTGTCTCCTGATGACACGAGGCAAGTTGATGCCCTTTTTAACTGTAATTTAGATATTAAGTGATAGATGGCAGCAAACTTCCTTAAAACTCAATCAGGACAAAACAGAGGTTTTAGTCATCGGTCCTGAAGGCAAGAGAGAGAAACCTTTACCCAAATTACAAAATTTTAAACATTCACAATCTGTGAGAAACCTGGGCGTGATTTTTGACTCTGAGCTCAGTTTTATTACACACATCAAAAATGTAACAAAGGTAGGTTTCTACCACCTGAAGAACATAGCCAGAGTCCGTTTCTCTCTCAGGCCAGTACAGAGGTGATGATGCATGCCTTTATTTCCAGTCAGCTGGACTATTGTAATGCCCTGATCTCTGGTCTCCTGGACTACTGTAATGTCCTGATCTCTGGTCTCCTGGACTACTGTAATGTTCTAATGTTCTGATCTCTGGCCTCCTGGACTACTGTAATGCCCTGATCTCTGGTCTCCTGGACTACTGTATTGTCCTGATCTCTGGTCTTCTACTATAATGTCCTGATCTCTGGTCTCCTGGACTACTGTAATGTTCTAATGTCCTGATCTCTGGCCTCCTGGACTACTGTAATGTTCTGATCTCTGGTCTCCTGGACTAATGTAATGTCCTGATATCTGGTCTCCTGGACTACTGTAATGTCCTGATATCTGGTCTCCTGGACTACTGTAATGCTCTGATCTCTGGTCTCCTGGACTACTGTAATGTCCTGATCTCTGGTCTTCTATTGTAATGCCCTGATCTCTGGTCTCCTGGACTACTGTATTGCCCTGATCTCTTGTCTCCTGGACTACTGTAATGTCCTGATCTCTAGTCTTCTACTGTAATGCTCTGATCTCTGGTCTCCTGGGCTACTGTAATGTCCTGATCTCTAGTCTTCTACTGTAATGCTGTGATCTCTGGTCTCCTGGACTACTGTAATGTCCTGATCTCTAGTCTTCTACTGTAATGCTCTGATCTCTGGTCTCCTGGGCTACTGTAATGTCCTGATCTCTAGTCTTCTACTGTAATGCTCTGATCTCTGGTCTCCTGGACTACTGTAATGTCCTGATCTCTGGTCTTCTACTGTAATGCCCTGATCTCTGGTCTCCTGGACTACTGTAATGTCCTGATCTCTGGTCTTCTGGACTACTGTAATGTTCTGATCTCTGGTCTCCTGGACTACTGTAATGCTCTGATCTCTGGTCTCCTGGACTACTGTAATGTCCTGATCTCTGGTCTCCTGGACTACTGTAATGCTCTGATCTCTGGTCTCCTGGACTACTGTAATGCTCTGATGATCTCTGATCTCTGGTCTCCTGGACTACTGTAATGCTCTGATCTCTGGTCTCCTGGACTACTGTAATGCTCTGATCTCTGGTCTCCTGGACTACTGTAATGCTCTGATCTCTGGTCTTCTACTGTAGTGCCCTGATCTCTGGTCTCCTGGACTACTGTAATGCCCTGATCTCTGGTCTCCTGGACTACTGTAATGCCCTGATCTCTGGTCTTCTACTATAATGTCCTGATCTCTGGTCTCCTGGACTACTGTAATGTCCTGATCTCTGGTCTCCTGGACTACTGTAATGTCCTGATCTCTGGTCTTCTGGACTACTGTAATGCTCTGATCTCTGGTCTCCTGGACTACTGTAATGTCCTGATCTCTGGTCTCCTGGACTACTGTAATGTCCTGATCTCTGGTCTTCTGGACTACTGTAATGTCCTGATCTCTGGTCTCCTGGACTACTGTAATGCTCTGATCTCTGGTCTCCTGGACTACTGTAATGTCCTGATATCTGATCTCCTGGACTACTGTAATGCCCTGATCTCTGGTCTCCTGGGCTACTGTAATGTCCTGATCTCTGGTCTCCTGGACTACTGTAATGTCCTGATCTCTAGTCTTCTACTGTAATGCCCTGATCTCTGGTCTCCTCGACTACTGTAATGCCCTGATCTCTGGTCTTCTACTGTAATGTCCTGATCTCTGGTCTCCTGGACTACTGTAATGCCCTGATCTCTGGTCTCCTGGACTACTGTAATGTCCTGATCTCTGGTCTCCTGGACTACTGTAATGCCCTGATCTCTGGTCTCCTGGGCTACTGTAATGTCCTGATCTCTGGTCTCCTGGACTACTGTAATGTCCTGATCTCTGGTCTCCTACTGTAATGTCCTGATCTCTGGTCTCCTGGACTACTGTAATGCCCTGATCTCTGGTCTTCTACTGTAATGTCCTGATCTCTGGTCTCCTGGACTACTGTAATGTCCTGATCTCTGGTCTCCTGGACTACTGTAATGCTCTGATCTCTCTGGTCTTCTACTGTAATGCCCTGATCTCTGGTCTCCTGGACTACTGTAATGCTCTGATCTCTGGTCTTCTACTGTAATGCCCTAATCTCTGGTCTCCTGGACTACTGTAATATCCTGATCTCTGGTCTCCTGGACTATTGTAATGCTCTGATCTCTGGTCTTCTACTGTAATGCCCTGATCTCTGGTCTTCTACTGTAATGCTCTGATCTCTGGTCTCCTGGACTACTGTAATGCTGTGATCTCTGGTCTCCTGGACTACTGTAATGCCCTGATCTCTGGTCTTCTACTGTAATGCTGTGATCTCTGGTCTCCTGGACTACTGTAATGCCCTGATCTCTGGTCTCCTGGGCTACTGTAATGTCCTGATCTCTGGTCTCCTGGACTACTGTAATGTCCTGATCTCTGGTCTCCTGGACTACTGTAATGCTCTGATCTCTCTGGTCTTCTACTGTAATGCCCTGATCTCTGGTCTCCTGGACTACTGTAATGCTCTGATCTCTGGTCTTCTACTGTAATGCCCTAATCTCTGGTCTCCTGGACTACTGTAATATCCCGATCTCTGGTCTCCTGGACTATTGTAATGCTCTGATCTCTGGTCTTCTACTGTAATGCCCTGATCTCTGGTCTTCTACTGTAATGCTCTGATCTCTGGTCTCCTGGACTACTGTAATGCTGTGATCTCTGGTCTCCTGGACTACTGTAATGCCCTGATCTCTGGTCTTCTACTGTAATGCTCTGATCTCTGGTCTTCTACTGTAATGCTCTGATCTCTGGTCTTCTACTGTAATGCTCTGATCTCTGGTCTTCTACTGTAATGCTCTGATCTCTGGTCTTCTACTGTAATGCTGTGATCTCTGGTCTCCTGGACTACTGTAATGCCCTGATCTCTGGTCTTCTACTGTAATGCCCTGATCTCTGGTCTTCTACTGTAATGCTCTGATCTCTGGTCTTCTACTGTAATGCCCTGATCTCTGGTCTTCTACTGTAATGCTCTGATCTCTGGTCTCCTGGACTACTGTAATGCTCTGATCTCTGGTCTTCTACTGTAATGCCCTGATCTCTGGTCTCCTGGACTACTGTAATGTCCTGATCTCTGGTCTTCTACTGTAATGCTCTGATCTCTGGTCTCCTGGACTACTGTAATGCCCTGATCTCTGGTCTTATACTGTAATGCTCTGGTCTCTGGTCTCCTGGACTACTGTAATGCCCTGATCTCTGGTCTTATACTGTAATGCTCTGGTCTCTGGTCTCCTGGACTACTGTAATGTCCTGATCTCTGGTCTCCTGGACTACTGTAATGCCCTGATCTCTGGTCTTCTACTGTAATGCCCTGATCTCTGGTCTTCTACTGTAATGCTCTGATCTCTGGTCTTCTACTGTAATGCCCTGATCTCTGGTCTTCTACTGTAATGCTCTGATCTCTGGTCTCCTGGACTACTGTAATGCTCTGATCTCTGGTCTTCTACTGTAATGCCCTGATCTCTGGTCTCCTGGACTACTGTAATGTCCTGATCTCTGGTCTTCTACTGTAATGCTCTGATCTCTGGTCTCCTGGACTACTGTAATGCCCTGATCTCTGGTCTTATACTGTAATGCTCTGGTCTCTGGTCTCCTGGACTACTGTAATGCCCTGATCTCTGGTCTTATACTGTAATGTCCTGATCTCTGGTCTCCTGGACTACTGTAATGTCCTGATCTCTGGTCTCCTCGACTACTGTAATGCCCTGATCTCTAGTCTTCTACTGGAATGCTCTGATCTCTGATCTCCTGGACTACTGTAATGTCCTGATCTCTGGTCTTCCCAAAAAGAGCATCCATGCTCTGCAGTTGTTACAGAACTCAGCTGCTCTTGTGCTGACGAGGACCAGAGGGCGGGAACAGATTACTCCAGTTATAAAGTCGCTGCACTGGCTCCCCGTCCACTTCAGGATCAATTTTAAGATACTTTTACTTGTTTTTAAATGTATTAACGGTCTTGGGCCCTCCTATCTAGCTGACCTGCTTTTATCATATCAACCCTCATGGACCCTGAGGTCCTCTGGTACTGGCCTTTTACTATTCCACAAGTTAGATTAAAAACACGCGGAGAAGCAGCTTTTAGTTACTATGGTCCCCGACGGTGGACCAGCCTGCCGCAAAGCCTCAGGGCCACAGAGAATGTTAATACTTTTAAAAAGCGGCTCAAGACCCTGGCTTTTAATTGATTCATCTCTTAGTATTTTAGCTTCTTCTACTTTATTCTTTCTTGATCCTATTTATTGAGTCACCTTTTTAATTTGGCTTTTGCCTGATTTCTTTTATTTAACCCTAGTTTTTACATTTTACAACTCCCCAAAACCCAAAACAATTTGGGGAGTTGTTGACCAAAAAAAAATGGTCCATTAGCTCAATGGCATGTTGAACACCAGTCATGTGCCCTATGTCCAAATCGTGCTTAGCAAAAGCATTTGGTGCTTCCTTGTTGATTCTTCTCATGATGTGCTCTTTAAACTGTTCAGAAATGGGAGAATCTTCAAAGTTTAAATCAACAGACTTTGCATTATGATTCTTATTCTGGTTGACAGTGAACATCTTAGCTTTGTGGGAAACATCACTTTCGTGGACCTTAACAGGTTTAACCCAGTCAACTAAAGAACACTCAGCAATGACTCTCTGGGGTTGCAAGGTGATGGCATGATCTGACACGTTTTGGATGAGTATCTTGACCTTTGCACATGACCTAGGTTGAACCTGTATTAGCTGACTGCATATGAGGAGCCCCCCGGGAACAGAGTGCATTACAGGTTCTTCTATTAAGCCAGTGACTTCTTGTCCTGATGTCTTAGCATAGTATCTTCCAGTCACCTCACATGTTTCACCTTGTCAGATTTTCACAGGTTTGCTCCCAATGAGTCGAACAGGCATGGGTTTGGTTTCTCTTTTGTTAGTTTTGGTCTTTTGTTAACAAGCCATATAGGCTGCAATGAAGTTAACATGTATCTTCATCTTATCAAGGTATTTGTTTCCACCCTCTCTTTTGCATTTGCGTATTAGTGGTAGGAGAATGTTGGTACCTACTAGGAGGGATGTTTTGACACTATAAGTCTGATCAGGGCATACTAAGGCTAAGGCCGTGATAGTTGCACTGGTGCCACAAATCTCTTTGGGGAATTTCACATCAACTGTAATGTAGCCCAGATAGGGGACACGCTGCCCTGCTGCACCTTCAACTTCAAGTATGTCACTAATCGTGTGTAGCTTGCGATGGGAAAGACACTGTTGATAAAATGACTGAGATATGCACGTTACTTGTGACCCTGAATCTACTAAGGACTGGCACGGGACCCGATCTAACCATGCTGCTGATTCACTGGGTTCCCCCACTCAACCCAGAGGTATCAGTGGTTTTTGGGCTGCATGAGTATGTATCTGCACTGTCCCTTTAATTTGTTTCATCTTTTCATTGGAACTTTCCTCATTTTCAGCTGCTGTTCGTACCACAACAGTAGCTACTTCCTGTTTAAAGGTTCAGCTGCAGTGGCGTTGTCTGCCTGTGTTTGATACTTCTCTCCATATCTTTGTAGTAGCTTTTGTTGCACCAGCTCAGCATTGCACGGGTTTTTACAGTTGGCTATGAAGTGGGACTCTTCCCCGCATCTGTAACAGAAACCCCTCAGTTTTCCGCCTTGTGCTTGCCTTTTAGTCCTCCAGTCAGGTTGATTCGGCTCACTTGTCTTCTTTGCTCTGTCTTTATCTTTATTTTGGGCTTTTGCTTGTATCCCTGATGTAACAGAAGAAGTCTGATTAAATATCTCATTTTCCAGCAGTTTTACCCTCCCCATTAAATCTGCATTATCATCACTGCATTTTTCCGATGGGTCTAAGCTATGCTGGATGTGGCTGCGAGCTTTGACTGGTGCGGCACCCAAACACCTGCTTCTCCTGTTCTCCTTCATTCTCCTTTCATGCTCCCAGGGCCTCACTTTAAACAGCAAATCTGAATAGCCAATCATGTCCATTGAAGGGTCAGACAGGGTCTCTCTCAGCCGTAACTGGGATATCAGTGTTTCATCCCAACATCCACGGATGAACTGCTTTAACAGTTGGGTGTCAGCGTGCCTGCCTGCCAATCCCTTCTTTTCCATGACTTCCTGCATGAGAGTATGGAGGCGAAGTACTCAGAAGGTGATTCATTATTTTGTTGATGTGTTTCGACAAACTGGATGTAAAGCTCTTCTCCTCCAATCACATTTCCATATACTTTCTCTAACTCGTGCAGATAGAGTTTGGGTGGAGCATTGTCACCTACGCTGAGGGCTACATTTAAAGCTGGAGGAAGAAGGCTGTTTAGAGCCAGTCTCCTCTTCTGACTCTCAGTCAGGGATGGGTCTCTCATGAGCTGTTTAGCATAGATCCTCCAGGTGCGGAAATTGACTTCACTAGTCTTGGGAGGGTTGCCAGAGAATGTGCGCATTTCGTGTTTTGAGGGAAAATACTCTGTGTGGCTCATGTCATGTTTAACAACATGCTCTACTATCACTTTCTGTGCCTGACTGGGAATAGTGAAGGTTAAATGTGATATAGCTGCACGTTCTTCATCCATGGCATGTGCCCTTTTTTCCTCCTTATGAGTTTTGTATTTGTGTTTCAGGCTTGGAACTTCAGCAGCGAGAGTGGGAGAAAACACTTCAGGATTTGGGCATGGGATACCTGAATATGGTGTGGAGGTAGATGGGTTTGGCGGAGGGATGCGAGGAGGTGGCGTGGAGGTAGAGGGTTTTAATTCCTCTGCAGCAAGCTGGGACTCTTTAGGTCCACTACCTGAGATGCGCTGCATGACAAGTTGGCTGATCTCATCAACTCCCAACTTAGTTTGTTGAGCTAAGCTCTGTATGTGATCTACTAGCCCGTCTACAATGTTATCTGTAAGGGGTTGGTCTATTTGTTTCTCAGTCTTTCTCTTCTGAATGTGTTGGTGGATCTCATCTATTTGAACAACCTTCCAATAGCCATTACTATCTGCATTTAGGTGTTCTTCTTCAAGCAAATATGGGGTGATACCTTCTTCAAATTCACATAGCATGCCCCCAGTGAAATCATCTCCCACCCATGCTATTTGGGACACTTTATCCTCTTGTGCAAAAGCTTTACGCACTTCTCTGAGAGTTGTTGACCTGCTAATGTTTCTTAGTAGCACAGATCGCTCAGGATCAAAACCATGTTCTCCACAAATCTCCATGACTAGGCTAATGAATAGTTAATAGTATGCTAATAGTAAGTTCAATAGCATTCACAGTTATCATTTACATCAAATATCAGCACAAATAAATCAATTTTCTTGTGAAGTCAGATCTTTTACAGCCCCACGTTGGGCGCCAAATTTTTACAGTATGTAACCAGGATAATGAATACTTACATGTAAAAAAAAAAGAAACCTCAAGATCTAGGGGTCACCACACTAAAAGGAGTGCCCTGGTTCGGGGGTAAAGATTAGGTTATTCAACTGCAGTTACCAACACTCAATAACTAATAAATCTTCGGCTGTAAAAAAAAATCACTTCACACACATTCAATTTCTTTCTTTTCAATTCTTATTTCACAATTTCACAGTTTCAGTTCACCACTTCACATTTGACTTTTCATTTTGAACTCCAAACTCCCCAAAACAATAAAACAAATATTCTGGCCAGAAAAAATTAAAAAAATAAATAAATAGATAGCTGCAGCTATGAGGTTTTGTCTGGTTGTGCACAACCCCCCAGTACCTCTCAACCAAATATTTATTCAGTGTGTTGCTCCCACGTGATGGCCGGATCCCACCAGCGCAGCCGCAACCCGTGAGGAAGTCCTGACTGCGTCTTAGTCCGACTTCACCGATCGCACTCTCTCCTCCTCTCCTTGGCAGCTGGCAGCGGACTACTGCTCCCGCTCCCGGTCACACACAGCGCGGTTCACGAAACACCTCCATACTATTTCCAAAAGAATAATTGTTCAGACACTTCTTATACCGTTCCCCAGGTGTAAAATAATACTTGTCTGTCTTTTTTTTTCCTGCCGAGCACGAGCTGTATGCTTTTTCTAACTTTGCAGCAGGCACAGAAGAAAGAAAAAAAAACAAAGCATAATGAAAGCTGCATGACACAGGCGCCACCTATTGGCCATTCTGTAAGGCACTTTTCAACTGCTGCAAAGTGCATAACAGACAAATAAAGCAGGACTCAACCTGGGCTATTGTGCCTATTACAATACAATGGAATAGGGAACTCCACACTTTATATTACACATTAATCATCTCTTAAGAGGAATATAGAAAAACCACCATTTTTGAGGTGGGTTACATTTCCTCGTGGGGGGCCCTCCACACTGGGAGGTGTGTCTGGTCTGCCCGCGGGGGCGTGGTCTTAGAGATTCCTCGGGCTTGGAGGACTGGGGGGGGGGGGTCTATCCGGGTTGAGGTGGTCTCTGGGACGGCGCCTGTGGATGCAGGCTGTGGCGCCTCTCGGTGTGGCTGGCCTCCCATAGATGGTCTTTCCTCACCTGGATCCTCAGTGCCCAGCCATGTTACTGAACTTTTTACTTAGTGCTGTGAGGGTGCATGTGTGTGCTTTGTGTGTGAGCGTGAGAGGAACGGGTCTTTATTTGTTGTGTTCCTGTTTTATGTTTCTATTTTATTCTGTCAAGCACTTTGTGTTGCATTTTACATGTATGAAAAGTGCTATATAAATAAAGTTTGATTTGATTTGATTTGATTTGATGAAAAACATGGAGACCTTGACATAAGTTGTCTTGATGCCTTTGTGTCAAAACTTAGCGACTTGATGGAGCCAGAAAGATAAACAGAAGCGGTGGCCTTCAACAGACCAGAATCTAGACCAAAAGTCATGGACTTATGAACCAGCATTATACAATAAGGCCCCAAAATACAGTTTTAATATTCCATCCAGGCCATGCCTCTTAGACCTGATCCTAGCCTCTAATTAGCCTCCAGGGGTCTTTTGCTGTCCTCTTATTTTCAGGACAATCTGGCAAACCAAATTAAATTAAGTGTATATAGCATGTGTGTAGAAAATAGATGAACATATGAATGTCTCACAAATTAAAAAAAAAGTTTTAACAGACTTTCCAGAAGTTCCCATTTTCACCCCATCTCCCAAGATGTTTACAACAAAAAGAGTTGTTTAAACTATCGTCTGTGTTTTAGAGTAATTATTGAAAATAATGTGTTTTTGTTAGAAGAGTAAAAAATTAACTAAAAATGTTGGTTTTAATTGGAATTTGAGTGTTTACTGAAATGGGAATCATGAATGAAAGGGTTCGGGAGTATTCATCTGAGGTAGCTTTGTATGTGGTCCAGCAATTAACTTGAAACAGCACATGACCTATTTAAGGTAAGCAAAGAAATAACAAGGAAGGACACTTGTGACCTATACTGCATGAAGAAAAACTCAGCCTATTCTTACTGCATATATACAGTAAGAATAGGCTGAATACTGTGTCTCATAAACTGCAGTTGCCACAATGGAGCTGCTGATAACACTACAATCAAGCAATAAACCTGCCAACCACTGATATTCATGACACGGACTTCCTTTCTTACACATTGTGCTTTATTCAAGGTAACTAATTGAAATCACGAGTGGCAGTGCAACAATAATGGACCAGATTACATCACTCAGCACCCACAGGGCACCGAATGCTCAACTTCATCCCACCCTCACACCATCCTGTTATCTCCTTCCCTCATGCATTTAAGTGGCATTGTTCATTACTGATTAAATTAACCTTGAGGAAATCCCCCACAGCTCTAGAGTGGAGACCGTCAGTCTGAGTGTGGCCAAGGTAAACACAGTTAATCAGACACTCAGGCTCCTTAATCCCCAACTGACACCTAGCACCTGAGAACAGGACCTGTGTGCTGTCTTGAATGGATGTGTGTGAGTGTATTGTCCTTGTTGGGTAGAGGGTGGGGGGGTTCATGTAATAAAGATTCAGTTTAAAGAGGGGAAGTACAACCAAGTGTGCAAACAGTGTCCATGTTAATCCATGAATTTTGCTTGTTTCTGCAAGTGTGTGGCACTTTGTTGACCTTATAAGGACAAATGGGACATACAATGATCCCTTGCCACTTCGCGGTTTGAGTACCGTGGTTTTAGTGCTTCACAGATTTTTTTCAGAAATATATTATAATAAAAAAATCAAGAAATAATCGCTGAAATTCTGCAAAAATCCACCCCAAAGCAGACGAGAGGCCGCAGCTGCCAGTGAAACATCAAACAATGACTCACAGCCTCCTGTAAGCAACAGGGAAACACAGACAGTCCAGAACTCTAGAATATGAGCTCTGATTGGCCGAGACTCATTTACTGCAGTTCAGAGACCAGAGGATGGGAGGGAAACAGAAAGACCACAGTTGAGCCTTTGTCTTGTGTCACTGCAGTGTCTCGCTACTTTTTTGCGGTGTTTAAACATATTTTAAACTTGGGGGGGGCTCCGGCTCCAGTTCGCGGATTTTGATTGTTGCGGGGGCGGGTCGCCGGTCCCCATTAACCGCGAAAACTAAGGGATCACTGCATATCTAATTCAGTGTGATTCTAACTGAGTGGGGTTACAAAATCCAGTGTTGAGTGTTTTATGTTGAGTAGACATTTTCTATTTCCACAAAATCTGATTTTTGAACATCTCAGAAATGGAACATTTTTGTTGTGGATTTCCTAGTGAAAAAAATGTTGTGCCGTCCTGGGGGGAAAAAAGCAATCTTGGGTCCATCTCAATGGAAGATTTAAAAAGATTTGGACTCCATGAATTAAACTGGAGGACATTTCAGTTTAGCCATGACGTATTGATTCCCTTTAGCCTCACCCTGTGCTACTCCATGACACATCCCTCCTACTATTAGTGGAAAAACATTGAGCGAACTTATGATTCTTTTTCCCTTTTTGTCCAATCTTGGCCTGCATTCCCAACGTGGTGGGATATAATACTTCATAAAGAAAAAGAAAATAAAAAAAGGGTGGGTAAAGTGTTTCAGTATGGTTAGCCAAACTAGAGGGGCTATAAAGACCTTGCCACTGGTCATGATTTTTACTTTATCTATTACCTAGTTATTTTTCTGTGTGAAGAAGCAAATGAAAAACAGTCTGGCACTATTAGGTGAAAGAACATATATTTATGTTTAAAGCCTATTTCAGTTATTTCAGTTATTATCATACACGTATGAAAACAGCCACAAAACTGTTTCCAAAAATATTGACATGGAGTGTAAAATGTAAATAAGAATATAATCCAAACATGTCCAAATGACTCCAAGTTTATACTTGAAAAATTTGTCTTTGTATTTTAGTTAAGTATACGCTAAATTGGAAAAAAAGAAAAAAGTTTCTCATTCAAGCATGACATGGGGTCTGCCTAATGGTTCCTGTTTTCTCTGGGTGACAGAAATGGACTGCAGTGGCTTTTAACCAAATCTTGCACAAAATTGGATTTCCAATATTAATACATGACGTTTCTTATCAGACTAGGTTTATTTCAATTCCACATGTTTTACATTTCCTTGGAGACAAAGTGGCTCAAGATATAGAAAGGTTTAATGGATGTCAGAGGGTATTGTGGCCGTTTGTTGTGCCGACACAACAGCTCCAAATCCATCAGGCTTTGTACATCTTCTTACTTGAAAGTTAGAAAGCTGAGGGAGCTGATTTATCCAAGTTTCCCAGTACTGTACAAGTCTGGCAGGAATCTCCTCATCCCAGGTCAGTTTTTCCTTGCACAGCTGCTGCAGAAAGTTTTTAGCTGGTAACACAACTGGTGCGAGGAGTCCCAGTGGGTCATATATAGAGCTTATGACTGATAAAACCCCTCTTCTGGTGGCTGCTTTCTTGCTGACGTTGACTCTGAATTTGAAACAGTCCGACTCTATGTCCCACAGCACACCTAGCGCTCTTTCCACTGGGAGTGCATCTTTAACCAAGTCTAAGTCCTTGACTTCTTTTGCTCTCTCACTTTCTGGGACAGCCATCAAGAAACCACGGCTGTTGCTCGTCCACTTAGTAAGATGGAAGCCGCCTGAGGCACACAAGGTCATGAGCTCTCTACTCAGAGTGATGACTTCAGTCTCTGTACTGACTGACTTCAAACAATAATCAACATAAAAGTTCTGGAGGACTGTTTCCACTGCTTCTGATGATGATCTGGTTCTGTTTTCTTCCGCTGTTCTGCGTAGAGCAAAGTTGGCACAACTAGGAGACCAAACAGGTGTACAACCATTTTGTACTCCACCATTTCCTGTGTCAGGTCTCCTTCTGGCCACCACATGAAACGCAGCAGGTCTGTGTCCTCTTCTGGAACTCTCACTTGATGGTACATGGCTTCAACATCTGCCATCACTGCCACATGTTCCTGTCTAAATTGAGTCAGTACCCCAAGAAGGGAGTTAGTCAGGTCTGGACCCTGAAGCAGCTCCTTGTTGAGTGAAGTTCCCTGAAAGCTAGCAGCACAGTCGAACACGACTCGGAGCTTTTTCTTTTGTGGGTGGTACACCCCATGATGCGGAATGTACCACACTGTTCCGTCTTGTTTGCTCAACTGTGTTTCTGGAACCTCAACTGCATATCCCTTGTCTATAAGGTCACTGATGTAGTTTTTGTATTCCTTGTGGAATGTTTGATTTTTGCTGAGTTTCTTTTTGAGATTCAGCGCTCGCTGCACTGCAGTACTCCTGTTATTTGGTAAACTGACCAAGGCCTTTTTGATGGGTAGGTTGATGTAATAATGCCCATCTGCATGGTGAACTGAGCTGGACACAGAGCTGATGAACTGCTTGTCTTCTTGTGACATTTCCAGTTTGTCACTACACAGCTGCTCAGGATAATCAGTGTTGTATTGCTGTATGAGCAGTTTTTCCACTGTTTCCACAGAGATCCTGTTGACTGTAACTTGGTGTTGCTCACTTTCCTTAGCTCCACTGTGCTCTCTGAGGGGGCCATTGACGGTCCAGCCCAGAACAGTTTTAACTGCATACGGCCTGTTGTTTTGGCTGTGGATAACTTTCCATGGCTCAAATGCTTCATGCACATTGTTACCAATAAGGAGCCCTATTTCAGCATCGAGGTAAGGCAGCTTCACTTCCTGGAGGTGCGGCCATTTTTCAATGTCTTTCTGCCGGGGAATATTTTCCTTTGACACTGGGATGCTCCTTTGCGTGAAGACTTTTGGCAAGGTGACAAAGTTATTTTCCTCAAGCCCACTGACCTCCAAGTCTCTGAGAAGGCAACTTTTCACTTGTTTTGTAGAGCTCATTGTTGTCAAGACGAGATCAGTTCCTCTTCCCTGAAGATTTAACTGCCTTGCCAAAAAGTCTGTGCAAAATGTATCTGTGCTCCCAGGATCCACAAATGCATAGGTTTCCACAGTTTTACTGCCTTTTTTTGACTTAACATACACAGGAAGTATGGCAAGCACAGACCTGTTACCGGCCCCATCACAGGCTGTTTTCTCTTGTTTTAGGCTTACCAGAGCACTTGAGACTACAGTTCGCTCAGAGCTAGCCTCCTGATGGCTTCCTGCATTTGCCTGTTCATGAACATCTGGCCTTCTGGGAATGTGCAGCATGTCTGGATGTTTTTCAGAACATGTCTGACATGTTACTTTTCTTGTACAGTCCTTACTTAAATGTCCTTTGAAAAGACACCCGAAGCAGAGACCAGCCTTCCTTATAAAATCCAACTTGTCCTTGTGTGGTTGCACACCAAAATGATAGCGCTTCACCAGTGCGTGGCTTCTTCTGCAGAAAAGACATGGATTAATGAAGGCGACATTGTTTGGTGTCCTTTCAGTCTTTGGTTTGAACTTGTTGCTCTCTTTATCCTTTGGTGTTATTACGTTAGTAGCAAAGCTACTTCCCTTTATTCTTTCTTTCATGACCTTTCTGCTTGTCAATGAGGTTTTCTTCTCCTTTTCAAGTGGGCCTTGCAAATCTCCAAACAGAGGGTCGGCAATGATCTTTGCTTGCCTATCCACAAAGGCGACCAGGTCTGTAAATCTCACTCTCCTTCTGTTCCTTTCCTGGACCTCATATGCCACCGCTCTCCACTTTTCTCTGATTTTGTAGGGCAATTTTGAGGCGATGACTCTCATATTTGTTGGGTTATCTAACTCATCCATGTAGTTCACATCATGCAAGGCATTGCGACAGCTCAAAAGGAAGAGGGAGAAGTGGCTGAGTGCCTTGGCGTCCTCTGATTTTATTTGTGGCCAACCAAACAGCCTTTCCATAAGTGTAGTAGCAATCTTCAGTTTGTTGCCGATCCTCCAACAGGTGAATGGCCTCCCGGTAACCACAGTCAGGGGGCATATGCTGGCAACTTTTCACAAGATCTTGTGGCTCACCTTTTGTATATTGTTCCAAGAAATACAACTTATCTGCACTGTTGTCTGTTTTAGAGTCCACTGTATGTTCAAAGGCCTTGAGGAATGACCTGAAGTCAAGTGGATCACCGGAGAAGACAGGAATCTCTCGTTGTGGCAGTTGAGCCAGCTGTTGATGTTTCACCAGCAACTCTGTGATGTCAGTCTGTTGTTTCAAGACCTTGTAGATATCCTTTGAAGAGTCATTTTGACACTGGGGGGCCTCACTAGTTTTGGCTCTTGACTCCTGCAATACTTTAGGGCTGGCTCCAGATGATGTGAAGGACCTATGAGGGGGTTTGGTATCCTCAAGGAGGTCATACTGATGTGTTGAGGATGTGTCGGTGCGTTCTACCCTTTGAGTGACTTCCTTCACAGTTGAAGTGTTGGTTGTGTGTGTAGCCTTGGCATAGTCATTCATTGCATCACTGTTTTCCTGGGTGCATAGACTTTATAAACCTTGATTTTAGCATTGGTAGCTGCTAAAGCTGTTGCAATTTCCAGCTCATCCTTCTCTATTTGTAGCTGTACCTCCTTCAATGCCAACGCTTGCCTTTGTTTAAGAGCGGCTGCCTTAGCTTCCAACGCTGCACGCTTAGCTTCTTCTTTCAGACGTGCAGAGGATGCAGATGATGTACTGGACCGGCTGCCTTTAGACTTTGATGTACTGGACCGGCTGCTTTTAGACTTTGATCCAGTAGACTGTGACACCATAGACACACTGTCTAGGGGGGTAATCTCAACATCACATGACTTGGCTTCTGCATCCGCAATCCAACCATTTACTTTTTTAATAAAGTCCTTGAACTTATCTTCCTTAGGTTTAAACCAGTTCTCTTGGTCAGCACTTTGTTCCTCTTCATTGAGATAAAGCAAAACTGAGCTGTTACATTCCTTAAAATCCTCAAAGACTGTTTTGAATACTTTCAAAATTGTCTTAACTTCCTCTAAGTGACAGACATTTCCCATTAACAGCTCGACTTCGTTTGATTTTGCAGTTAACAGCCTCAGTTTACCTCTCCTTGCATTTATGTGCTGATTCAGCTTTTCCTCCACATACCGTTCAGTGTGCTGCACTGCCCTCTTGTGGCTGTCCTCGGGAACTGCGCCACCGTCGGCACTTTCGTCCGCCATTTGAAACAACGTCCAAACTCACTTTTATTGCCACAGTAGTCAGCAACTTGCAGCAGAAATATCCAACCATGAATTGAAAATACAGTCACTGGATTTGCTGTTCAGTAATCCAAATCCTCATCGAGTTTCTGCCGCCGCAATCGCACACGATTGCGTGCGCTCCCCACTATTCCAGTAATTAGTCCAATCCCGCGTCGGAGCGCTCCCGACACAGCCCAGTAATTAGTCCAAGCCTTCCGCGGCGTTATTCCAACACAGTCCGGTTTCGTCGAAAGTTTTTGACTTTTTATTGTGGCCGTTTTTTAATTTGACCAAGTCTCTTCGGCCACTTACTCTGCAACTGGTGTGATCTGAAAGTTTGACTCGTGTTCTACAGTTTTCTTGTGATACCCAGTGTATTCACATGAAGTCCGCAGGAGACAGGGAAAACATTTCAACATATTTATTTATATCCTCACAAGCTTGATCCAATATCGAGATGGTGAGCATATCCATGGTGACCAAAAATAACACTTCCTACCGCCAAAAAGGGACTTAAATATGACCATATTCCATACAACCTTACGACGGTCAAAAACTTGTTTCGCTCCGCACCAATTGCAGATCCAGACTCACTTCCCAGCAGCACGTTCCCCTTTTAAGGGGCCAGCTGCCCAAACTTTACAACAGTGATTTACGGCCCCATCTACTGTCGCAAACAGGCATGTGTACCATAACAGGCAAAGCATTATCAAAAGAAATTAACATCAAATATAAGTATACAAAAAGTGACTGTAGCATAAAATAACATACTGTCAGAACTCCTAGTGCAAATATGTAGCAACATGAATAATTCACCAATTATTGAATGTGCCCATAAATGGCTCTCACAGAGGGTAAAAAAGCAAACATCCCTTACAGCAGATAAAGACCCCAATCACAGGAACTTTCAGTTATGAAAAGCAACTTCTGTTCAGTAACAGCAGAAGCACAGGAGAGATCATGATAAAATGGTTATAACCCTGCATACGCAAGAAAGTTTTGGTTTTTTGTTTGTTTTTCATGTTTAAATGCCACTTTTAGTAACAAAACTGTTGTTCTTCATAAGTCCCACATACAGTCATGGAAAAAATTATTGGACCACCCTTGTTTTCTTCAGTTTCTTGTTCATTTTAATGCCTGGTACAACTAAAGGCACATTTGTTTGGACAAACATAACGATAACCACAAAGATTGCTCATAAGAGTTTTATTTAAGAGCTGATATCTTACCATTTTCCATTGTTTTCTTGATTATAACCTAAATCACTTAAGTTTTTACATCAATAGCTATGGCGTTGTACTGCCAAAAAACACTGCTTTTATGCATTCAGTGTTTTCTTTTCTGTCTGTTTTAGTCACATGATGACGTTTAGTGGTACCAGGTATTAAAATGAACAAGAAACTGAAGAAAAAATGGTGGTCTAATAATTTTTCCATGACTGTATGTATATAAAACAGCATAGAGTATAAATGGGTTTCATCAGTTACAACCGGTTGTGTCATAATTATGAGTTGACCTGTGGGGGTTTAATGACATTTTATTGAAGCATACATTAAAAGAATGACTATTTACTCCCCTTGTCTTGTTACCTTGTCTTATAGGCTCTCTATGTCCTGACCTCCATCCACCTGCATCCACTTCTAATGAGGTAATCCCAGCACTCAAATACCAGACTGTGATTGCATCAAATGCCTACTCCATGAGTACACTTTCCTCTCTTTGTTAACCCGCAGCCTTGCACACACACACACACACGCACGCGCGCACGCACACACACACACACACACACACACACACACACAGGCCCGGGCTGTTTCCTGCAGGCAAATACAGAGAGGTATGTTTCCAATTATAAACGCAATCCACGGTTAAACACACTCTCTGCTGGCCACCACAGCCACAAGGATTTATGGTAACAACATTCATGCTACCACCCTGAACACCCTGCAAGGAAGAAAATCTTTCCAGTCTCTGTGACTGTAAATCAGAAAAGTATGGCTGGTAACTGCCTGTCATTTTCACACCAGTTGCGTTGTGTAGTTGTAGAAGGTAAAAAGACAAATCTTCAAAAGTCTGTTGGGTGTACTTGTCATTAAAATATATGTATTATTGTTTGTGTTACAAATATTAAATTTAATCTTTAGAAAAAAATTCAACAACAAGTCAAACACTTAGATACAACTTTGTGTTTATGGATTATATGATGCTTAATCTGGTAAACAAAAAGTTTAAGGCTGGAATCGATAAGAAGTGACAAGATTATCTTTATCCATCAGTAATTTTGCATATTAGTTTTGCTTTCATACAGTTCTGATTCTTCATGATATTAGGATGGGGTTTGTTATGTTAAAGATTGCATTTTGAGCTAAAGTGCTGTGTCATGAGTCCATGACTTCTGGTCTCGATTCCTGCGTGTTCGAAGGCCACAGTTTTTTATCGTTCAGGCTCCAACAAGTCTGCCGAGTTTGACGTCTAGAGAACTTATCCAAGGTCCTGATGTTTTCATGTGATGTTTAAAGGCAATTGTTCCCTACTGATACTTTGTCATTCTGAACCATCCAGCATTTCTGTAATGACCTCTCTGAATTTTGCATGCAGACTTGGAGAATAAAACTCCGTTTTGCACCTCCGTCAGGTTGTCAGTGCTTTGTTTAATAACCGAATTGGCTGCATCACCGGAACACAATTATGGTTGAATTTGAGTGTGGAGGTGGAGCTGGTTTTTGATTTTCACCTTTCATCAGTACTGATATATGCACTTTACATGTAAAAACTAATGTCCTTGACTGAATACCAGCAGGGGCACTTCTTTGCAGAGTTCTCCCTGTGCTTGCATGGGTTGTCTCTGGGTACTCAGATTCCCTCCCATCCATCCATCCATTAATTCTCCCTTGGTCCGGAGTCCGGTCACGGCCAACAGCTTCAGCAGAGAGGCTGGGCCTAGAAATTCTGTCCATAAACGTTATGAACAGAATCGGTGACAAAGGGCAGCCCTGGCGGAGTCCAACTCTCACTGAAAATGAATCCGATTTACAACCGGCAATGCAGACCAAGCTCCCACTCCATCTGTACAGGGACTGGACAGCCCGTAACAACAGGCCCAGCACTCCGTACTCCTGGAGTACCCCCCACAGGACACCCCGAGGGACACGGTCAAATGCCTTCTCCAAGTCCACAAAACACATGTGGACTGGTTGGGCAAATTCCCATGATCCCTCCAGGACCCTAGTGAGGGTCTAGAGCAGGTCCAGTGTTCCATGACCAGGACGGAACCCGCATTGTTCCTCCTGGATCTGGGATTCGACAATCGATCAAACTCTCTTCTCCAGCACCCCTGCATAGACCTTACCAGGGAGGCTGAGGAGTGTGATTCCCCTGTAATTGGAAAACACCCTCCGGTCCCCCTTCTTAAAAAGGGGAACCACCACCCCGGTCTGCCAATCCAGAGGTACTGCCCCCGATTTCCATGCGATGTTGCAGAGACGCGTCAACCAAGACAGTCCTACAACATCCAGAGCCTTCAGGAAATCAGGGCGGATCTCGTCCACCCCCGGAGCCCGGCCACTGTGCAGCTTCTTAACTACCTCAGTGACCTCAGCTCCAGTAATGAACGAGTCCACCTCTAAGTCCACAGGCTCAGCATCCTCCACGGATGACATGTTGGTGGGATTGAGAAGGTCCTCGAAGTATCCTTCCACCGCCGAATGACATCTCCAGTCGAGGTCAGCAGCACCCCACCCCCACTATACACAGTGTTGGTGAAGCACTGCTTTCCCCGCCTGAGCCGTCCGACGGTTTGCCAGAATCTCCGTGGAGCCGATCGAAAGTCTTTTTCCATGGCCTCACCGAACTCTTCCCACACCCGAGTTTTCACCTCAGAGACCACCAAAGCCGCTTGGCCCGCCGATACCTGTCTGCTGATTTCGGAGACCCACAAGCTAACCAAGCCCGGTAGGACTCCTTCTTCAGTCTGACGGCCTCTCTCACCCGAGGTGTCCACCACCGAGTTCAAGGATTGCCGCCACGACAGGCACCGACGACCTTACGGCCACAGCTCTGGTCAGTCGCTTCAGCAATGGTGGCGCGGAACATGGCCCATTCAGACTCAAAGTCCCCCGCCTCCCCCGGGAAGTGATTGAAGTTCTGTCGGAGGTGCGAGTTGAAGATCTTTCTGACAGGTTCCTCTGCCAGACGTTCCCAGCAGACCCTCACTACACGTTTGGGCCTACCAGGTCTGACCCGCATTCTCCCCCGCCATCTGATCCAACCCACCACCAGGTAGTGATCAGTTGACAGCTCAGCTCCTCTCTTCACGCGAGCGTCCAAAACATACGGCCAAAGATCAGATGATACGACTATAAAGTCGATCATCAATCTACGGCCAAGAGTGTCCTGATGCCATGTGCATTCATGGACACTCTTATGCTTGAACATGGTGTTCGTTATGGACAAACTGTGACCAGCACAGAAGTCCAACAACAAAACACCACTCTGGTTTAGATCAGAGAGGCCGTTCCTCCCAATCACCCCCTCCAGGTACCACTGTCATTGCCAACATGAGCGTTAAAGTCCCCCAGCAGGATAAAGGAGTCCCCATTAGGGGCGCTTTCCAGCAAGAAGGACCCCAAGAAGGCTGGGTACTCTGAACTGTCATTTGGCGCATAAGCGCAAATGACAGTCAGAGCCCGTTCCCTGACCCGAAGGCGCAGGGAAGCTACCCTCTCATTCACCGGGGAAAACCCCAATGTACAGGCTCCAAGCTGGGGGGCTATGTTGGATGTTTTTGTTTATGTTCTTGTATTGACCAGACTAACCGGAAGTGGGTTGGGTTACACAGGTGTTCTTGATTTATGATTGTCAATAAATGACTCCAGCTTGCTCCTGAGAGCGCAGCATTTGCCAGTCAAACAAAATGGATGATTGTGGAGTTTTTTTCCTCCGTTATGTTTTTCTCTTCGGCATTCCAGCCCTTAAACAATGGCAGCGACAACAGGTTATGGGCCCAGAAAGGAGTCTGGAAGCCGATGGAATCGTTTGTGTTTCGATGGAGATGAAAAGAACTATGAGTTATAGGAGACGAAATTCCTGGCACACCTGCACCTGATTGATCTCAAGAGCATGATATTGAGTGAACCACCTGGAGACGGTGACGAGAACGTGGACGAGGACGCCGACAAGAATGAGCAGGTGTATGCTGAATTAATCCAGTTCCTGGATGACAAAGGTTTGTCTCTTGTGATGAGAGATGCTGCTGATGATGGCAGGAAAGCATTAAAAATCCTGAGAGATCATTACGCTGGCAAGGGGAAGCCACGCGTTATAAGTTTGTACACTGAACTGACATCTACCGTGCAGAGACGGCAATCACTGCACTGCGAAATGCAGGAGAGACTCTGAGCGATGGATTACTGACTGCCATGATTTTAAAGGGCCTGCCAGAAGCGTTTAAGCCATTCTCTGAGCACATTATGCAAAGTGATGAAATGTTAACCTTTGCGGAGTTCAAGACCAAGTTGAGAAGTTATGAAAGCACAGAGAAATTTGCGACTTTCTGCTCAACTGATGACAATGTGATGAAAATTGGTAAGAGGAGAAGAGCCGATGTCAGCTCAATCACCTGTTATTCCTGTGGCCTGAAAGGGCACATGGCCCGGGACTGCGCAAAAAGCACGGAGATGCGCAGAGATCAGAGACGGTGGTGCAGTTTCTGCAAGAGTTCCACGGATCGAGATGCAAGCTGCAGACGGAAGAAGCAAGATAAAGCCAAACAAGCAGTGGACGGAGAGGACCACACCTTCGCTTTCATGGTGGACCAGGGCGCTCCTGTCTGCAGGATGAAGGAGAGGGGCCTTATGGTGGATTCTGGCGCAACAAGGCACATCGTGACAGACATCACAAGATTTGAGTTTTTCGACGCAAGCTTCAAGCCACAGAGTCACGTTTTGGAGTTGGCTGATGGGGTGAAAGCCAGCAGAGTTGCGGAGAATAGGGGTACTGCCAAGTTTCATCTGAGAGACATCAACGGAAGAGTTGTGGATGTGCTGCTGACGGACACGCTGTATGTCCCGTCGTTTACGCAGGACATATTCTCCGTCAAAGCGGCAACTGCCCAAGGAGCAACGGTAATCTTCAAAGAAGGTCAGAACAGACTTATTCACAAAAATGGTGCAGCTTTTGACATTCATGAGTGTGACAGGCTGTTTTATCTGAAAACAGTTAAGGACCTAAGTGATGTTTGCAATGGTTGCTATGACATCCAGACGTGGCATGAAATTTTAGGCCATTGTAATTACGATGATGTGTTGAGTCTGGAGAGTGTTGCAAAGGGTATGAAAATTAAGAACAAATCTGAAAAGTCTGAAATGAAATGTGAAGTGTGTATTCAAGGAAAATTTGCACAGAGCAGAAACCGAGAACCAGATGAAAAAGCAAAGGGTGTTCTAGAACTAGTACATGCAGACCTGGCTGGACCAGTACAGCCTGTAGCAAAAGATGGATTTAGATATGCTTTAGCGTTTACTGATGACTTTTCTGGTGCCATCTTTACTTATTTCTAAAAGCCAAGAGCTGTTAAAGGTACAGAAAAGTTTATTGCTGATGTTGCACCTTATGGTAAAATTAAAACTTTAAGATCAGATAATGGAACTGAATTTACATCATGTGATTTTCAGTCACTGCTCAGCAGAAATTCCATTAGACATGAAAGCTCAGCCCCTCATTCCCCCCATCAGAATGGGACAGTTGAAAGAAGTTGGAGGACTTTATTTGAGATGGCCCGGTGCATGTTGATTGGGAGTAATTTACCAAAAGAGTTGTGGACTTATGCAGTTCAGGCTGCTGCAATTATTCGTAATAGGTGTTACAACAGACGGCTCAAGCAAACTCCATACAATGTGTTAACTGGAAAGAAGCCTGATCACTCTCAAATGAGAATTTTTGGGTCAGAATGCTATGCCTACAATCATGATAGGAAAAAGCTGGATGCACGCTGTGACAAAGGGATTTTTGTAGGTTATGATAAAAACAGTCCTGCATATCTTGTCTTTTATCCAGACACAGGAAGAATACTGAAAAACAGGTTGGTGAAGTTCATCACAAAGAAAGCTAATGAATGCTATACTCAGACAGATGAAGAAATAGTGGAGCATGTTTTGTCTAGAAAGAGAGTTGGCATGGAGTTACTAAAATCTGACTTGGTGCAAATAGCTCCACAAGAAATAAAAGATGAGACCAGTGACACAAATGTGAGCACAGATGGGGGAGAAAGCAGTCATATTACACATTACCCAAAGAGAGAGAGGAGACCTCCTCAGTTCTACACAGATTCTTCTCATGAGGTAAAATGTGTCGAGGATCAGGAAATGACTATTGACTATTGCTATAGAGTTGCATGTGGTGTCCCCCAGACAATGAAGGAAGCAATGAGCTCCTCAAAATCAGAATTATGGGCTAAAGCTATGAAGGAGGAAATGGATTCTTTGCAGGAGAATGACACCTTAACCACCTTACCTGAGGGCAAACATGCAGTTGGGGGGCAGGTGGGTTTATGCTGTAAAGTAAGAAACAACCCACTGTTGCTCTATCCACATGTGAAGCAGAATACATGGCTTTAGCTGCAACAACACAGGAAAGCTTGTATCTTGTAAATGTAATGAATGAGATGGACAATCACTGTAAATATGCACCTGTGACAGTTTATGAGGACAATCAAGGCACGATCGCACTTTCTAAGGACCCTGTCTGTCGTCAGCGATGTAAAAACATTGATATCAGGTATCACTTTATCTGATCTGCACTTGTCAATGGAAAAGTGACCATTGTGTTTTGTCCAACAGAAGATAAGGTGGCAGACATTTTCACAAAATCTGTAACCAAAGCCAGAATGGCTAAATTTGTATGTTTCATTTTTGGTGTTTGAAATGATGGCTGTTATTTGATATGTGCTGGCAATCTAAGAACAAGTGGGGGTGTTGGATGTTTTTGTTTATGTTCTTGTATTGACCAGACTAACCGGAAGTGGGTGGGGTCACACAGGTGTTCTTGATTTATGATTGTCAATAAATGACTCCGGCTTGCTCCTGAGAGCGCAGCATTTGCCAGTCAAACAAAGTGGATGATTGTGGCTGAGTTATTTTTTCCTCCGTTATCTTTTTCTCTTGGCATTCCAGCCCTTAAACAATGGCAGCATCAACAGGCTATACGCAAGCCCACACCAGCCCGTCGCCTCTCACCCTGGGCAACTTCAGAGTAGAACAAAGCCAGAAATCTGGGTGTTGTTATGGACTCAGACCTGAACTTCAGTAGTCACATCAAGACAGTTGTGAAGTCAGCTTATTATCACTTAAAGAACATATCCAGGATTAAAGGACTGATGTCTCTGCAGGATTTAAAAAGACTTGTCCATGCATTTATCTTCAGTAGACTAGACTACTGTAATGCTGTCCTGACAGGTCTCCCTAAAAAGACCATCAGGACAGTGAAAGTTAGTCCAGAACCTGCTGCTCCAGTCCTCACTAACACCAGGAAACTGGATCATATAACTCCAGTCCTCAGATCTTTACACTGGCTTCCTGTTTGTCAAAGAATTGACATCAAAATCCTGCTGTTAGTCTACAAAGCACTGAATGGTTTAGGGCCAAAATACATTCAGGATCTTCTGGTTCGTTATGAACCCACCAGATCCCTCAGGTCCTTGTCAATTGTCTATATTCAAGTTTTTAAGGAACAATACAGTTGTACCTCTACTTACAAAATAATTGGTTCTGGAAGTAGTTTTGTAACCTGAAAATTTCATAGGTAGAGACATGTTTTCCATGTAACTGTACTAATCCGTTCCAAGCCCCCCAAAATTCAAACATAATTATTTTTATAAATTATAAATAATACATGAAATTACATAAAAACCTGTAAGAAATACATTTTAGAACTAAAAAAAGCACTCGGAGAGCGCAGACCTCCACCAAGCGCAACAATTATAAAAAAATTAAAATTGATCCAGAATCTCTTCCGGATCACATCCAAAATGAAATCAGTTCTTCCTTTTCACATTTTTGACAACTCCTGGAAATTTTATCAAAATCTACCCATAACTTTTTGAGTTATCTTGAACACAGACAGACAGACAAACACCAGCAAAAACATAACCTCCATGGTGGAGGTAAAAATTGTTTGTGTACCTGGGTTGCTGGGTTACGCTCATACAGACAAGGGGTCCTCCTAGCCAATGGGATGCCAGGAAGATGCTAAGCAATAGCCAATGGCAGAGCAGCTCAGACGCACCGCTTTCAAACTGAGATACAGAGCCGACAGCTATGTTTACGTTTAGTGAACTCTGGGAGCTGCGAGTAGCAGCGCTACTGGATTTTTGTCTTTCGTATCCTAAAATTTCTTTCGTAACAAGAGGCCATATTTTCCCATTGAAGCGTTTCATAACCTGAAAATTTCGTATGTAGAGATGTTCGTAAGTAGAAGTACCACTGTATATCCATCTTGTAAGGCAGTGGTCTTCAACCAGGGGTCCGCGACCCCTAGGGGGGCCGCGGAGGAACTGCAGGGGGTCCTCCAACTTTTAAAAGAAATAAAGGCAATTTTAACCAAAATAATTTGATAAATAAATAAATATATATATATATATATATATATATATATATATATATATATATATATATATATATATATATATATACATACAGTCATGGAAAAAATGATTAGACCACCCTTGTTTTCTTCAGTTTCTTGTTCATTTTAATGCCTGGTACAACTAAAGGTACATTTGTTTGGACAAACATAACGATAACCACAAAGATTGCTCATAAGAGTTTTATTTAAGAGCTGATATCTTACCATTTTCCATGGTTTTCTTGATTATAACCTAGATCACTTAAGTTTTTACATCAATAGCTATGGCGTTGTACTGCCAAAAACACTGCTTTTATGCATTCAGTGTTTTCTTTTCTGTCTGTTTTAGTCACATGATGACGTTTAGTGGTACCAGGTATTAAAATGAACAAGAAAGTGAAGAAAAAATGGTGGTCTAAAAATTTTTTCCATGACTGTATATATATATACAGGCAGTTCTAAATATATAACTGTCTGAAGTTAAATGTTTCATTGTTGGAAAATAACAATAATAGAAAATATTGTCTCATACCAACTCATAATAATAATAATAATAATAATAATAATAATGATATGCATGAAAGTTTTATCAACCATAAACACATGTAGGCTAATAACCCAGTCAGGAATTGGTTAATAAGGTGAAATAAGCAGAATAAAATACATCTAAAAGTTATTATAAGCCAGGCTTAAAATGTGACACTTTAAAAAAAATGGGGGGAAAAAATAAGAATTACAAGCAGGGGTCCCTGCTCTGTTTTTCTCTCATCCAAGGGGTCCCTGGGCTAAAAAAGGTTGAAGACCCCTGTTGTAAGGGATGGATCAGTAGTATCAAACACTGAATTTGATACATCTGACCATTTTTCCTACCAGGTTCACAGTGACACAGGGCACTCACTTCTAAAGACAGTTTAAGCATGACGTGCATGCTTTTGGGCCGTGAGAAGAAGCATAACAGGGGAAATCTCAAGATTTTGGCAAGTATTCTGCCAAACTAGGCCATTACTGAAAATATTACGAACAAAAACAAAATCGTATAATATCAGAGTCTATACTAGGGCTGGGTGATGTGACCTCAAATCAATATTTGATTACGATTAATGAGCAATTATTTATGGAGCCCCATTTGGGCCATAATTCAATGAATAAATTAGTCTATTATTATGAAATGCATGTTTATTATTATGAAAAATTTCCCATTATTATGATAATGGTTTCTTTTTCATAAATATGAACTTTTACATAATAATGGATTCGTTTTTCATAAGAATGAGCTTTTACATAATAATGGCTTTGTTTTTCATAAGAATGATTTGTGTGTCAATCACAGCAGAGAGGGCGGAGCCATTTATGTGATTGGCTGCTCTTTCATTCAGGCATAAGCAACAGAACAGTGAATATCGATAGTGGGCGAGAGGTACAATCTGGGGTGCCGAAAAGGGGGGGTAAAGGATACGGATTATAGGGGCCCATGATTGAGGGGGGCCCAGAGAGGCCCCTAATGATGATCAAAAATAGCATCAACAAATTTCGCCGCTGTGTTGGGGGGCCTGGTAAAGATTATTTTCATGGGGCCCAAAATCCCTAGTGGCGCCCCTGGGTACAATGTATATATATACTCCAGGGCAGTAGGTGGCAGAATGAACCTCAGTTTACGGTTAAAAGTTGACATCAACTAAGAAACGTCAAGGTTTCCTGTAGCTCAGTCCAAGCTGCCATAGCTACAGTCGGACTTGGAGCGCACCTTGATGACGCCATGGCCCGCTGCTAACGGGACCTCACGGCCAAACCATGTCAATGTCAGAGCGTAGAATGGAGAAGGATCAGCCAATGAGCGTGCAGGTCAACCACTGGTCCCGCCCACTGGCAAAATGTCATCATTATGTAAAAGCTCATTCTTATGAAAAACAAAACCATTATGTAAAAGCTCATTCTTATGAAAAATGAAGCAATTATGTAAAGCTCATTCTTAGATAAAAAAGCCATTCTGAAATAAACGATTATGCATTAAACTAAGATTAAATAAAAATAAAAATATATTTCATAATAGTTACATTTTTTTCATAATAATGGGAAATATTTAAAAATAATAAACATGTATTTCATAATAATGAGAAACATTTCATAATAATGGATACATATTTCATAATAGTAAATGCCTGTATTTCATAATAATAGACTCATTTATTCATTGAATTATGACCCAAACAGGGCTCCATAATTATTTACTTTTATTTTAGAAATACAAGTTTTGTTGCAAAAATCTCAACTATTAAAACTAGGATATTTTTCTAATAAAAGATTACATATCTTTGATTTCAAACTAGTTAAAGGAAGATGCATATAGATCAACTATTTATGGTCATTCATTTATGTTTTGAACAACCCCAGTAATTGACATGTGCTAAATTATAAATGTTAGGGGATCTGAATGTTGATTTTGATTTTTCAATGTGATGCCCTGCCTACTCTGTACTGTTGCTGATAATTCCAAATAATTTAAAATCCGAGCCAAACTCATACACTTCAGGCTCTGAATTAATTTAGCCTAAGCTAAATATTTCCAAAAGTAAGAGGAAATCCGTCACAGATGGGAAGGTTTTCAATAACTAAAGGTGTTATTGAAAAATAAAGGTGTGCAATAACTATTGTGCCAAAAACAATCTGGAATGTCGTAAACAATATAAAAGAAAAAAACTACCCACATGACACATGTGTGAGTAACAGGCCTGGCATGGCTGGACAGTTGATCACGACAGGGTGGTTAAATACTCCAGGGAACAATGGCCTTGGTTTAACCATTATGCTTGTTGCGCAGTGACAAATACTCTTTCAGCCGATGACACTGGTGCGGTACTTAAGAGTATTACACATCAGTTCTAAAAGCTTCATACGTCTTCCTATATATTGTTAATGGCTAATTATTCAGGGGAAAGCTGCCAAAATATTCATAAACACAGGAAGTTGTATTGAATATAAAGACAAAATCATAAGTCGAGGTCAGTGTATTATTGTTGATCATAGGAAGCTCGTCTCAGCTATTAACAATGACAAAAACAAACAGAGGTGGGACATTTGGAACGAGACGCTTTGGAGCAAAACAGCAACAAGTAGAAGTGGGGTTTTCCTCCAATCAAGTGAACTCCCTGGGCCTTGAGACATGAAAGAAGTGCTGCCAGAATCCCTTTCAATACACAGACGTTTAGAGGAAAAAACTCAAAACCAGTACCTTTGTATTGTCAAGTATCCTGCTGGAAGCCTGTAGGTGAATTAAGAGTGTTCTTTATCCAGGGTGTGACTACATCTACACAAAAAAGTCCCTATCTCATGGATATATTAGGCTGAGTGTGTGTACAGATTACCAGCGTAGTAACATAAACAGCAGGTCATTGGAGGATATTGTATACAAATTAAGACAGTAACATGTTAACCATAGATATTCTGTGCATTGTCTATTAGTCCCAAAGTGTTTATTTATTTACATTTGTGTTATTGTGGTGAGCCTCTTGTGAATGGTTATGATGATGGGTAAAATAGTTTTGAGAACTTTCAAACTGGATAGATTAGAAAACTAAAAAACCTGGGACCATATTGAAAGTACGACTTTAAAAAGACAGTGATTTCTACATTTTATTTGACATTCATTTATTTGCAGACAGTATGAACCCAAAATTGTTTGTTTTGTCTTCTCAACTTGATTTTATTTGTTAATATGCATTCATCATTCTAAAGCCTTTACAGTGCTGTAATACCAGGCCTTTTGGTTGTTCAGGTATTAAGGACACAAAGTAATGAAAATTTCAGGTTTTATTCTCACACCAGTGTTATTTCACACCCTCAAATACATCAAAAGGTTGTAGTTTTTATTGTCACTTTTTTTTGTTTGTTTGTTTCAAAATTCTCCACATACAGTATAATCTGATTAACTGAGTTTAAGACTAAAGGCAGACCAGTCAAGTAGTGTATCCTCTTCCTCCTCAGCCAGACATTATGCACTGGAGTGAAAAGAAATTTGCAAATACAATTCAATGTTTCATGGAGAAAAGGGTTTCAGTCATTTTCTTGCACATCTATTGAAAAACTGGATATCTTCAGCCCATCTGTGCTCCTCAAAGTCCTTTCATGGATATTGCTTTTCTACTAAAATATGACTGCAGAATCAGAATGTCTTTATTTGTCACTGAGCCAGCGTCCCAACACAGTGAAATTACATTTCCAGTACATCGTCCAAGAAAACATACAGAAACAAACAACAACATGTTAGACAGGGAATCATCAATCATAGTTATAGTTAGTTGTTTAAAGCATGCATACTAGTACTTATCTACTTGTTTCTTAGCAAATAGAATGAAGTTAAGAACACAAAACATGGCATTTCTTGTGTTTTAAAAATACAGTGAAATCACAGTCAAATGTAAGAATCACTCCCAATCATTGGTAAATGGACTGCACGTATATACTGCTTTATCCACACCAAAGTGCCCTCAAAGCGGTTTACAGTGGCCTCTCATTCACCCATTCACACACCAGTGGCCGGCAGCTGCCATGCAAGGTGCTGCCAACCCACTGGGGGCAAGTTAGGGTTGCCTACCATGGATTTATACTGTTCAGTATAAATCCATGGTCACCAAGGACACTTTGGCATGTGGACAGTTGGAGCTGGGATTGAACCACCAACCTCCCACTGACTGGACAACCCGTCATCATTCATGATTTAAGGTTGTCAACGCAGGCATTTAATACATTTGACAACCATACATATATAAAAGTAATAAATGTCTGAAAAAAATGTGCAAGCCACTGATGTGTTCTCTGCACAAGATTTTAAAATTAAATTAAGCATGTGAGCACCTTGTAATACATGGATGTCCAAATCCAGTCCTCAAGGGCTGCTGCCCTGGATGTCTTAGATCAGTGGTTCTCAAACTTTTAATGCTGCGTACCACCTGAGAAACTATTGAGCTCTCCGAGTACCATGATGACCAATTTTAAAATAGAGCCATATATGCCTTCTCAATTAGCTTTAAACACACAGGAGAGATCTTTATTCCCTATTGTGGTTATTCATTGTTACCTGAATTTCATTTGAAACATTGTATTTATAATGCATTGTCATGCATTGACAGGTCATGGCGTTCCCCCGCGTACCACCAGAGAGCGCTCGCGTACCACCAGTGGTACGTGTACCACAGTTTGCGCACCACTGTCTTAGATGTTTTCCCCCATCGGCGTTAATTCCCCATGTCTTAGACTCCATAACACACCTGGTTCAAATGAATGGATCACCATCAGCTTGACATCAACGGCTGCAAAAGTCTGTTAATATCCAGTTCGTTTGAATCAGATTTGCTGAAGCAGGGAAACATCTGAGACATGCAGGGCAGGGTGTCCAGATCCAGGACTGGATCTGGACACCCTGCCCTGCATGTCTCAGATGCAGGACAGCTGCCCTCCAGGACTGGATCTGGACACCCCTGTTGTGATATATGTATCATGCCATGTTCTTATACTGTCTGTGATCATGCCCTACCATAGACTGTAGCCTCTTACATGGGGTCCAGTGACCTCTGGTGGTCTAAACAATATGTTACAATATAGTGTATGTGGAGTTCAATAAATAAATAAGAGGAGAGAGAGAGAGAGAGAGACAGCAAGAGAGAGAGGTACATGCTGTCTGAACAACATAGATATACATACATGGATTACAAAACTGTATGCCCTTGTGCACAGACATGTGAAGTTCTACAATTTGTCCAAGAAATCAAATATTAACAACACATGTTTACACAATATTTCACGTCTCTACTGCAGTTTTTAGTGCTCTCATTCTGCGTCTCTAGAAATGTCTCTACAAGCCTTTAGAAAAAAAAAAACGAATATTGTGTCAATTTCAACGTACGCTTTGCTTCTCTCCTTCCATACATTTAATATGTAAAAACAAGATTGCATACCTTCACCAAAAAATAGTATACTCAAGTATACTTATAAGTATACCTTTTATGAACTAAGTATACTTTCTGTGAAGTAATACTTTAGTAAGTATACTTTTCAAATTACTTTGAGTGTAAGCCTACATCCAATAAAACATTGTACAAGTATATAAAAATGTTTCACCTGTTTGCATGCAACATGAAGTGTTATTTTACTGTGTTATAGCTGGCTTGTTGTAGAGCTATTTCTTACATTGGTTGCTTTGAGGTAGTTGCCATAAAACATACACTGTGAGTTAAGGGTCGTGTATTCTCTCCCGGCAATGTGTTGGCGTCAGCTTGTCGCAGAGATGCCGCTGTCACTTTTGATTTATACTAGCGCGGTCTTTACCAGTGTTCTCTCAACAACATTAATGAAATTACTCTCTACCCTGAGAAATGAGCATCAGAGTCGATGTATGACTGGCCGTTACGTTGTAAGTAGGGGTGGGACGATACGGGTAACTCACGATTAGATACTGTGACGATATCTGGCCCACGATAATGATAATATCACGATATACGATATCTGCAATATTCAATATATTGCAAGCAATTTCATCAATTATATATCACAATATGTGGCTGAAAAAATATCCATAAAAAGGAAAATTTATTTCAAAACTTCGCACAACGTACAAAAGAATAAACACTGAACAGGACTGAACAGCTTATGTAAATCAGGACAGTGCTTTCTGTTACTGAATTAAAGTGCTCTGGACACATCAAGGCATATTACATTTATAGGAAAGAAAATAAGATAAAGCTGGACACATTAAAGTGCCTGTCATTAATAAAATGTTTTATTTAAATCAGGACTATGCTTTCTGATTCTGAACAGTAAGTAGTAACTTTTTATGTAAACTTTGGCGCATTTCACTTATTTCTTAACAAAATAAGAAAATAAAAATAAAATGAAATCCTGAGCACATTCCAGACAGTATGCAACCAATTATGTGCACCTGCACCTGGGAACATTAAAGCGCTTTACGTTAACCTGGACACATCAAGGCATATTCTTCTTGATGAAAACTAACTGATCAGCGTGCTCAGAAGTAAGAGCACACCTCTGAGCAGAGATGATGTCAACAGCAGTAGAAAAGATTCTTTCTGATGGAACACCTGTCCCCAGGACACACAGGTACCTTTGGGCCAGCTTAGCAAGGTGTGGGTACTTGCATGCCTCAGATTTCCACCAACCCAACGGTTTATCAGACAATGGTAGAGGTGGAGAATCTTGATATTGCTGGACCTCCTTTTCAGCCTTGGAGTTAGGTGATGGGGTCATGGAAGATCTAGCGTGCTGGTTTGTTTGTCCAATGAGGTTAGCGAGTGCAGATCTCCTTTTTTTGGTGTGTGTGGTGGTTTGTCCTCATCACTGATGTCATCAGCAGGAACACTCCCCTCAGTGCTTCCTCCCTCCTCGGGGTCACCATCAGTCTCCATTCCCATGTCTGTAACCTCCTGTAAGACAATAAAGCATTTGGCACACCTTCATTATTATTTTTGTTATTAATAAAAACATATTCATCACAATATCAAATCATCAGCCACTATTCATTTTAAAATTTCACACAACTTTGCACATGGTTGGATGTACAGATGACATTTTTCTACCAGTAGGGTTGAAACTTTAAATGTACAATACAACTCGGATTCAAATGACCCAGCTACTGTTCAGTGTTTACAAGTTCAAATTACCATCAGGGCAGCAGCTTTGGACACCACCATGGCAAAAGTCTCCTGCACTTTTGAGGCTGACAAGAAGACATTTTTTTAAACTCATAACATTGAGAAACAGAGAAAGAACGCAATACTATGCAGAAAGTAGCATTCAAATGCCACAAATACTGATCTAAATGATTGCCCCGAGCTCTTGACCGATCGGCCAAAGAGTAAGCTCGTGATAGTAGAGGTGGGCAGATCGATCCAAATATCGATAATATCAATACCAACGCTGGTATTGATATCGAATGATACTTGTATAAAAAGATCGATACTCAAGCTTTTTTTCTCTCCCAGAAGCACTGACTGCTGCGAAGTGCGAATTCATTGAAGTCTGTTTCTGACACACTGTCGCTGTGCCCTCCTTCAGTCCAACAGAGAGTATCCAGGTCACCTGGATAATAATCTGGACCAGGTGGATAAGAGTGGTCGATTTCAGCATCAGTTCATATTAACTTTCAAAGTACATGTTACTTAAGTCATATGTTACTGGAACCAGCTGAAAAAACATAATTAAGACCCTAAAGTAACCCAGTACATGTCACGTATCCCATTGAAAGGTGTTATCTAAGATAAAATAACATTATAAATTCCTTTATTTATCCCACAACGGGAAAATTTATAGTAAAAGCAACAGGTAATTGCACACAGCGCAAACAAAATTACACAAGTACTGAAATATATAATATAAGAGGTGGACTAAAAAAAAACATGAAGAGAATATTCAACTCCAAACAATATTTACAGAAAAATGTTAATTGTGATAATAAAGTATTTTGCTGTCACCTCTAAAGTTTGCAGAAATTGTATTCTAGGTTTTAACAAAATAATCTGAAGACAAAAATCACAAAAACATCAAAAGGTCAGCAGTTTCATGATAGATCAAGCTTTATATAAAAAAGTATCGGTATCTGTATCGTCGATACTGGCCCTATATTTACTTGGTATCGGATGGATACCAAAATTCCCAGTATCGCCCACCTCTACGTGATAGCAATTTTCCCCATTAAGTTTTGTTGTGTGGTTCCCGAGATATTCTGCAAAATACTGACGATGTCACGTGGGGGCGCCGGCACACGCGGAGTTAACGGGGTTGTAAAACACATTAAATTTTAAAAACCCTACACACAAATAAATTAACCTCGCATTAACAAGCCTTCAGCAATCTAGAACAGTCGGCCCAGTGCTCAGATCTAGCCTAGCCTACCAACTTTTCCCAATGTTGTTAGCTTTAGCCATTTTCATGTTAGCAACCATGGCATGCAAACCACCGTGAGATTATATTAACTGTTAATGTTACAATTATTTCTCAGGTAAATGTGTCACTTACCAAGGTGTTTTTCTTCCGTGGTTGGGAAAGTGGAGCACACACCGGGAGAATGCGGGTTTCTGTGACGACTTGCGTAGGAGTGGAGGACAAATAGAAAGTAGCACACAGCTTGTCACCGGTGGTTCTGTGTTTCGCCTTCACGTTGGTGACGTTGCATTCACCTGTGTACACATCATTACGCTCTGGAGACGTTCAATAGCCCGCGAAGATAGGAGCGCCAGCAAAAAAGCGCCACGAGCAGGTCAAGCTTCTTACTGAGTAGGTATGGTGTAGAGGCACTGATTTATTGATTGATTGATAGGTTTATTATAAGTTTGCATAGGGAAAAGGTCAAGTAAGAAGGAGATTACACTATTAAGCCTGATCTTATTTGTTTTAATTGAGATCCCTTTTTTTTTTTAACTAAGAAGAAGGCAATTTCTTTAAAAAGAAGTCAACCATGACTTTAATAAGAAAACTCCTGCAAAATACAGCACAAGGCGGAAAATCTCTGATACGGTGGCTTCAGAGGGAGAGGCTGTTGGCCAGTGAAAGAAGATGCCCAGTTTGCCACAGGCAAATGAAGTTCAAAAAAACAAACACAACCAAAGATGGATATCGGTGGTAAGTGATGAAGCATTACCATTATCTTATTATTATCATCTTTATATGTATATATATATATATATATATGTGTGTGTGTGTGTGTGTGTGTGTGTGTGTGTGTGTGTATATATATGTGTATATATATATAGATATAGATATAGATATATATAGATATAGATATATAGATATTAAGCACTCTATATTTCAATGTGAACGTTTATGTAGATGTAAGGGGTAAATGTTTTCCTCCTAACAAGGGACATGACGATGTTTACAATCTCATATACTCTTGAGAATCTATGTTACTACTTAAAATTATATTTACAGGTGTGGTATGTTATGTTACAGGAGCTGCAGAAGGTCATCACATGGGGGCAGGGCAATAACAAGGTCCATCAGAGATGGATCCATTTTCTCTGGATCACACATCCCATTACAATCATGGATGCAGATTATGCACAGGTTGGATGTTTCTTTCCCTCACTTCAATTCAAATGGTCTCTCATTCTCTCATAAGCTGTGTAATTGTATTTTGTTACACAATAATTGATTATTTTGTGCGTTTCATTTTAGCTTTGACCATTCCAGTCAGGTAGACCTAATACAGTACATGCAAATACCACATGTAAACAGTGTCTCTTAACATGAATAGCCAAATGCATACTGACATATTACATCGAGCAGTGGTCCCCAAACCTTGTATCTCAAAATCCAAAAGCCAAGTTATATGTTTGCCCAGATTGCAAATTTATGAACATAGCAGATTTACAAGCTCTGAATGTGTTCACACCACAATGTGAACTTGTAGATCAGCTATTTTTACTACTTCTATTGGTTATCTTATTTATGGAGTCTTAGTTTTCTTTCATGTGTTAAGGAAGTTAATGAGAAATCAGTGCTTGTTTGTTTTTTAAAATCATGAAAACTTACATATGCTTTTTTGAAGAATGTTTTTGAAAAGGATTTGAAATAATAATAATAATTAGGGGACCCATGTATTTATTTGTGACCCACAAATGGGTTCTGACCCAATGTTTTATAACCATTGACATAGAGTACACATTCTAAAGAAATTCAAGAAATCATGCACGTTCATCCATCCCAACATTTACAATATGCACAATGGATATTGCAGCAACAATCTATTTATATCAGGACCCCTCCCTGTCTACAAAACTATCCTATCCCTGTAGCTAATATGTTGATAGCAGTTGTCCTCTGTTTTTTGGCTCAGCTTGGCACAAGGATTGAGGCAAAGACATGTGGACATGATAGAAGATGGTGTGTGTGGAAGCCCCAAGTCTCTCACCAGGGTGACAACCCTACTCCGTGAAATATGCTGTAAAGCTGTGAGGCGGATGGAGAGAAACCGGAAGATGAGGATCGGAGGGAGAACAGCGTTCGTCGCAAATAGACGAGAGCAAGTTTCGACACAAAAGAAAAGTAAGGTTTTATACGCTACTAAAACAGGGACAATAGGTTTTAAACACAGGCATCAAAGGGTTGGATTGGGGGGTGCCTCCTGGGTTACTGGTCCAGGCGCATTCTATATTGGCTGTGATGCCCAGGCGGCATCACTGGTTCGATTCCCGAGCCAGACATTTGCCACACTTCTCCCCCCATCTCTCTCCCCCTTTCCTGTCAGACTACTATCCTATCCAATAAAAGCAAAAATGGCCAAAAAAAAATCTTAAAAAGAAGAAAAAAAAAACAAAACAAACAAAAAATCTACAACCTATAAAAGGTTAATCTCCATGGTGATGTAACTGCCAGAATGTTATGAAAATATAAATGGATCCTTTAAAGTGCTTCAATTTAGCTGCTAAAATGTTGTGTGAAGAACAGTGAGTCTGTTCTTCATTGTCTTCAGACAAAAGTCTTGCAGGTACTGGGCATGTGAGATATAGAAATCAGGGGCATTATTGGCTTTCTTTGACATCACCCATGACTACATTCATATACCACCTCTTGATCCATGTCTCAAACTATGCCATGTGGGGGCAGTTAATTTGAATAGAAGACCCTCAAAATTGTCCCCAAATAAATTTATTTTATTTATGTATTTAAATTTAATAGGAACATTCAGAAATGGTGCATTTTAGGTGGACAGCCGCCATTAAGCATGACATTTTGTTTATTTTCAGTATGGACATGGACGACGTGGCAACACCTGGTGACGGAGGTCCTGGGTATTCGGGATGAAAAAGACATAAGAGCATGTCACAAAGGGCCTGATTTACTAAAGGTTTGCGTGCGTAAAAACGTGTGCAAACTTGACACCACCCGCAAACCAATGCGCAAGCTGATTTACTAACAGCGTGCAAAGAGGACTGCGCCTCTCAGATCAGCAAAATAGCACACGCTGTTCATTTAGCACTTTTGCCCTGATGAATAATCAATATGGGGCGTACCCGCCAGAAAGCGCAAAATACTGGGAGGGGAAAAATGCAAATAGGTCCATTTACCACACGCAATGAGATTTACCAACCCTGAAAGTAATTGCGGGGATTGTGATTGCGTCTGTATTTAGTACGTTCGGAAGGAAGGTGCTATTCTGTCCAGCATTACGCACCGATGGCTGCTGTTATTGTGGCAAAGAGGCGACATCGCCAAAATCAAAGAATACGCAGAGAGAGAGTCTTTCGGACTCGTGTAAATTTGTTTGCACATGCAAAAGGGGAAATATTTTATTTGAATGTTAAATCGAGTATTATTCAGCAAAAGGTTGCCACAGGAGGCACCAGGGTTTCCGTTGTCGGTAATTGCCGGACTTTGTCTGGTAAAATATGCGGAAGTCCGGGATTTTTATAATCTCTCCGGTCAAAATGTCCGGTGAAAAATACTCCTCCCAAGCACAATTTCGTTGTAATAAAATGGGTTATTTCCACATCATTTTATGAAAAACGCCTCGGGATTCTCCCATAGGAGCTGGTGGAAGCGGCCGGGGATCTGGACCTCTGAAGCTGCTGGCCATCGCGACCCGACTTCGGATAACGAAGCTAATGGATGGATGGATGGATGGATGGATTTTATGAAAAACATATACTTTTTTACGAATGAGTAGTTGTGTGAGGACGAGTCGGCTCCAGCCACAGCTCCACTCATTGATGCCACAGCTGCGCGCAGAGACGCATCTCCGTAATGACAGCGCTCCGCGGTTATGGAGGCTGGAACTTCTCAACGGCCACTTAACCCACTGTCCTGTCTTGTTTGCCGAAGTTTTATTAAAGGCCACTTTTTCTTTAGTTCTTCGCCTTATCTTGCCACCTTCTTTTAACCTCATCTGCCGTTCTTTTGTCTTACCAACTGCATTTATTCTATCGCAGATTTTCTCCCATATTGCGTTTCTTTTGGTAATGTTTAAATTTCTTTGCTTTAGTTCATGAATGTGTTTATTTGCCTCTTCCACTAATATCTCTAACTCCAACTCGTCAAATTTCATTTTGCGCTTGCGTCTATCCTGCTTTCCATCCAGACTCTCCATGACGCAAACCGTAAGACACGCAACACCTCATTTAAATACTGCGGTTTGCACCCGTTATCAATTGCGCGAGCATTCTTAGTTGATCACCCGCAAAACACACAACAACAGCACGCGCAAACTTTTTCAGTGCACACGCAATTTAGTACTCTTTATTTAGGATCTTAGTAAATCAGGCCCAAAGTGTAAGCCGAAATGAGGGGGCCTGGTGAAGCACCAGCCATGTGATATCACATTATCATGTGTCTGGCCCATGTGGGTGCTTGCAGTAGGTGGGTATTTTCACTCCACCAAAAAGTGGAATCCCTACCCAGTGCTTGGGGCCAGACCGGTCTGCAGAAAACACATGATGATGTGAATTCCAAAAACTGGGACTGTTTACTTAGTAATTATTATTTGTAGTTATTATTTATCACTGTTGTTTTTATTTATTGAAAAAGAAGCCTATCCTGATTTTTTTTTTTAAGTGCCTGACTGTTAAAAATTTGCACTGTTTTTGAAATTGTTTTATAAGAATTTGATTAAAATGTTTATCTTTGGCAGCTCACTTGTTTTTGCATATGTGTCACAGCGAGGTGTTTTGAGTGAGGAAGTGTAAAAGTAATGCATTCATCTTAATGTAAATTGATGGCTGGTGATGGGGGTTTTTGATGGGAACTCTTATCTCCTGACAGATACAGTGTGCTGTTCAGGGGGAGAATCAGACTGTAACTGTATCAGTGTACTCTGACACTGTATCATAGACACTGGTTGGTTTTGCGGCATTTCCAGTCCAAGTGTCTCGGGTAATGTGATAGTTTCCTAGTTACGGGCTAAATACTGAGTAATTCCCAGGTAATAAAATGGAAACAGACCTCACTTCCTTTTACAGTACAAATCCATTTTAATAACTAGGTACTTTCCAGGTAGATATTTTTCTATTTACTGGGTAACAAATGAGTAATTACCAGTTAATAACATGAAAACAGGCCTCACTTCCTTTTACAGTACAAATCCACTTTAGTAACTAGGTACTTTCTAGGTAGGTATTTCTGTAGTTCCTGGGTAACGAATGAGTAATTACCAGTTAATAACATGAAAACAGGCCTCACTTCCTTTTACAGTACAAATCCACTTTAGTAACTAGGTACTTTCTAGGTAGGTATTTCTGTAGTTCCTGGGTAACGAATGAGTAATTACCAGTTAATAACATGAAAACAGGCCTCACTTCCTTTTAAAGTACAAATCCACTTTAGTAACTAGGTACTTTCTAGGTAGGTATTTCTGTAGTTCCTGGGTAACGAATGAGTAATTATCAGATAATAGCATGGAAACAGGCCTCACTTCCTTTTGCAGTACAGTTCAACTGTAATTACCAGGTAAATGTTGTAGTTACTGGGTAAATACTAAGAAGTTACCAGGGAAGTAGTAAAAACCAGTTGACTGCTAGGAAAATACATGGCATAAACACTTTTCACTTTTACATTTCCTAGTAATTACATGGTAAGTATCTAGTAGAAACTTATGATGTCTTGTAATTACACCTGGCGGTCAATAGGAAAGTAATTGGTAGTGTCATAATTTCTTTGTAAATTTCACAGTACTTACTGTGTATTTACATAGCCTTCCTCTGTAGTTGTCAGGTACAATTAAAGGGTAGTTACAAGTACATTATTAATTACCATGCAATTACCTTCTAATTACTTTAAGAAACACCCAGTAATTACTAATTATCATATGTGGTTGTTAGGAAATAATATAATAATTACTTAGTGAGTGCCTAGTAAATAATCACATAGTTACCATATAAATACTTTATATATACTAAGTAATTACTTCATATTACCTGGCTGTTATCAGGTACTTTTTAAGGAATTACTTGGCAATTACCTAGTAAGTACTTGGCTATTAACAAAATAGTTGGTATATAATTACAAATTATCCAGTAATTAATACTTATTACCAGGTAGTTACTTGGTATTTGCCTGGAATTGACTTGGTAATTACTGTAAAAGTACAAGGTAATTACCTATATAGTTACCTTGTAATTACATGGTAATTTGACAGTAACTACTCCTTATTGCATGGTACTTACCTTGTAATTACCATGTTAATACATGGTAATTACAGTACCGTAAAAGGAAGCGTTACCGACTGTTGCTCCAGAAACTGGCTGATCATCTCATCGGCGCTGTTCCAGCGGACAACAACATCAGTTATCAGCTTGTGGTGCTGAAGGCCTAACATCTTCTGGTTCCTTTTCAGGGCCTCAGCTGCTGGGCTGCTCTGGTGGAAGAACGCACAAATCCTCCTGATCCTCCCGAGCAGTCCAGCGATGTTTAAGGGCACGCTGGACTGCGAGGTTCAACACATGAGCAAAACAGCGAACGTGTAGATATCCGGTAATCTCAACAGCTACGGAAATATTTGCTGCGTTGTCAGTAAGCGTGAGCGCCAGTATGGCTGTCATTCATAACCCGAGTTTGAAGGACATAGGTTTGTGCATCCCAGTTTTCGTCTATTAAGTGGGCAGTGATAGTTACAAAGGACTCAGTGGCCCTTGAAGTCCAGCCATCGCAGGTTAGTGCGACTCGTTTAGCAGACTGAAGTGCATCCTCAACTTTTGCTCTGGTCTCTGCATACAATGCGGAGATGAGTTTTTCACTGAAGCGTCGACGACTCGGTATCTCGTATCTCGGTTCCAGTGTAGCGAGCATTCGTCGAAAACCACCCATTTTCAACCACACTGTAAGGGCGAAGGTCCTTGCAAAAAATTCGGCAATGGACTTGGTGATACTCTGTGCCCTCGGCGACCCAAAGGGAAACTTTGTTTTAAAAGCAGTAGTGATTGTCGGCTGACTGGGTTTGCCTTTTGTATCACCTGAGAGTAGTTCACCGTGATAGCAAACAAGGTGGCTTTGCAGATTCGTAGTGTTGCTGTAATATTTTACCTTCGCAAAACAGTTCTTACATATAGCATATTCTTTATCCAGTGTTCTCCCGTCGTCTGTCTCATAAAAGCGAAAGTGGGTTCATACTTTAGAGTGGAAACTTGCGGGTGGGTCTTTGATTTGTTTTTCAGTGTTCGTATTTTCCGCCATTCTTGCACCTGTTCTTCTCGGTTCTTCTTCTGTTGTTAACTCGTCTTCTTCAGCGGCTTACTTGACCCTCATTTAAGGGATTAGCGCCCCCACAAACAGGACAGGAGGGATTAAGTACTGACGGTGACAACGGCGTGAATCCATAATGTGTGTTGTAATAAAATATCGATATTTGCCGTCAGTGTATCGATTATTTATTGCGTCAGAGAGCACAACAATATATTGCAATATCGATTTTTTTTTCCCACCTCTAGTTGTAAGATGTATGAAGATGGCAGGTGTGTGTGTGTTCCCGCATTTATACATGCTTTGGCAGTTATTTTTATCTGTACTGTTAAAGATAATTAGTTTAGATAATGGTCCAAGGTCTCAGTGGGGTGAAAGAATGTTTTCCTGCCTGGTCATTCATATTTATCTAGTGTGATTCTCTGTTGGACCCCTGGACCCAGGCTTGAAGTGGCCCTATACCCATAATGAAGGCTGTATATTTATTTTTCTTTTTGAATACTAGTACAATAATATAGACTTAGTATTATAATACAAACAGAAGATCAGTTTATTGTATTTTTAAGACAAATTAATGGTAATTATGTATGGTTTGATGTCTGCATTTGAAGATCTTAAAAGGTAAACATTTAGACTTGTGGACTAGTATTAAGATATTAAGATATTAATTTGCAGTATATGACTACGATTAAAATTTTTAATCACGATTAATCACATGATTTCCCTGATTAATCACGATTAAAGGTGGGGTGGGTGTTCTTTTTTTGCAGCACTTTTTACAATATTGCCTGAAAACCTTTTCACATTCCGGATTGCACCCACTGAAATAAAATGTTTGCAAAAAAAAACGAAACCTGTTGGTCCAGTCTAGAGGGTATAATTAGAGAAAAACTCTGACCAATCAAAATAGTGATCATCATTACTTTCATTGGCTGCCTAATAGGTCCATCAAATATCAATGCACTCCCACCCACCCTGTATTGAGATGTAATGATCAATGTTACCACTAGTTGGCACCAGTTTCTTAGCTGACCTGTATGTAACAAGGAAGTGCAGTTGCCAGTAAACTTCGATGTTGAACTACACGGTGTGAGTACGTCTCGTCAATACATGGTACCAGGAGTATTATCTCGACTGGAAAATGAACTTTATACGTCAACCAGAGGAGTTGAAGTTGACGGGAAACGTCAACGAAAACTGGAAAGTATTCAAACAAAGTTTTGAACTATATGTGCTTGCCATCGGACTGGAGGGCGACGACAAGCGGAAGATAGCACTGTTGCTAACAGTAGCTGGCCGCAGCGCATTGGACGTGTACAACACGTTTGTCTTCACAGACGACCAAAAAGAAAAGTTCGATGTGGTCATGGCAAAATTCGAGGACTACTGCACGCCGAGAAAGAATGAGACATATGAGAGATATGTTTTCAGAAACCGTGTTCAGAAAGAGTCCGAGCCGATAGAAAAGTATGTCACAGACCTACGGCTGAAAAGTCAGTCATGCAACTTTGGCACGTTATGTGATTCAATGATACGTGACCAGATAGTTATCGGTGTACTGGACAATAAAGTGAGTATGCACTTATTGAAAGAGACTGATCTCACGCTTGAAAAAGCTATTAGAATATGCCAAGCTTCAGAGAGCGCAAAGGCGCAGTAAAGACATTCAGCAACGAGGGTGAAGCTGTGGAAGTGGACGCGGTCCAACAGTGACTGTTGAAACTAAAGCTACACATACTGACTGGGTGAAAGAATACGCAGACGTGTTTAAAGGCATAGGACGTCTGCCAGGCCAACACAAAATCAGGTTAAAAGACAATGCTGAACCAGTCATACACCCAGCACGAAAAGTGCCTGTTGCACTTAAAAAAAGAGACTCAGGGAAAAAAGCTAGACTCTTTAATAACTGAAGGGGTCATCATGAAAATTGAAGAGCCCACCGAATGGGTTAACTCCCTGGTCATTGTTGAGAAACCTAATGGAGATCTGAGATTGTGTATAGATCCCAAAGATTTAAATAAGGCAATCCAACGTGAACACTACAGGCTTCCAACAAAATCAGACATAACTAGTGCAATGAGTGGAGCATGCTATTTCTCTAAACTAGATGCTTCATCAGGGTTTTACCAGATTGTGCTAGATGAGGAAAACTCTAGATTGTGCACATTTAACACTCCCTTTGGACGACATTGCTTCTTGAGACTTCCATTTGGAATAAGCTCCGCCCCTGAAGTATTTCATAGGACAGTGCAGCAACTCTTTGATGGAATAGAAGGGGTGGGTGTTTTTATTGATGATGTCGTAGTCTGGGGTAAAACAAAAGAGGAGCATGATGCGAGGCTGTGCATAGTTCTCAGTAAGGCGCAAAAGTCAGGACTAAAACTAAACAAAAGCAAATGCCAATTTGGGGTTAGAGAAATAACCTACCTGGGAGAGAAACTTTCAGAGGCAGGGGTCCAACCAGATCCAGAGAAGGTCAAGGCGATTGCTGAAATGCCTGTACCGCAGGACAAAAATGACCTACAGAGAGCTCTAGGCTTAGTTAACTACTTGGGAAAATTTGTCCCGAACCTTTCAGCTAACACTAAAGCACAGAGTGGTATCCTGTTGCGTACGCTTCTCGCACGATGACCAGTGCAGAAAGAAATTACGCACAAATTGAGAAAGAGACATTGGGGGCTGTTTATGGCTGTGAAAAGTTCCACGAATATGTTTATGGAAGAACAGTAACATTAGAAACTGACCATAAGCCGCTAAGTCAAGTCAAGAAAACTTTATTGTCCCCAGGGGGCAATTAACAGTGCATTAGCAGCAAGACAGTGACAATAACAATAACCACAACAATAAAATGCACAACACTGATAAGAAACAAGACAATTAAAAGCAATAAAATAATAAAAAACAGAGATAAATTAGTTTAGCTTAGATGCCCACGGTGCAGTTGTCTTAAAAGGGGGGGTAAAAACTATTCAATTATTTAAAAGGCCAATGGCCACCGGGAACCCAGGATTTTTAAATCTGTTAGTTCTATTTTGGCATCTGAAATCTCCGTCTGGAGGGGAGCAACCTGAATTCAGATGCCAGGGGGTGGCTCGGGTCAGAGGAGACCAGCCTTGCCTCTTCAAGGACTGGTTCTATGCAAGGCTGGATTTCTGTCAGGGGGGTGCCAACAATTCTACTGCACACTTTGATAATCCCCTGGAGTCTACTGCGATTTTTAAGAGTAATTAGCCCGAACCAGCAAATAAAAGAAAATGTCAAGACAGATTAAAAAACAAGAATAAAACAATTTCATAAAACGTGTGTCAATGTTAAAAATTCCTGAGTTTCCGGAGGAAGTACAGGCGCTGGTTGGCCTTTTTGCACACGGCATCAATCTGGTTGTCGAAGGACAACCTGTCATCAATTAGCGTCCCGAGGTATTTGTACAGCTGGACTGTTTCTACAGCTAGACCGTTGATAGACAGGGGAGCGGTGGTTGCACGGGATTCCTAAAATCAATGGTCATTTCCTTGGTTTGTCTACGTTAATGGTCAGGAAAGACGATTTGCACCACCGAATGAAGTCCTCCACTACAGGGCCGGGCACGGGGTCGTCATGGCTGAGGAGGACACGATCACAGAATCATCGGCGAACTTATGATGTGCGCTTCTCATGTAACTCCGACAAGCGTTTGTATATAATACAAAAAAGGAGCGGAGAAAGGACGCAACCCTGAGGAGAGCCGGTGGAGGAGAAGAGGACGTCAGACAGAACGCCGTTGACCCTAACCCGTGTGATCTGTCAGTTAAAAAAATCCAACAGCCAGTGAACCAACCTTTTCAATGTTAAAATTTAAAAGACGCTCGGCTTAAAATGTGGGGCTGAATGCAGTTAAAAGCAGATGTAAAATCATAAAAAGCAGGTGGACAAAACTTCCGACCCATCTAAATGCAACATAATCATGTTGAGAAGGGGATTATTGCATCATCGACCCCCTCCCCGGCCGATACGCAAAATGGAGAGGGTCCAAGTGCCTGGACAGTGTTCATAATATCGTCCTTCACATCCTCTCAAAGACTTCATTACCAAGGAGGTAAGGCCACGGGTTGAAGTCTTTTACTGCCTTCGTGCATTTATTTTTGGGCACAGGGATGATAATGAGTCCTTCCACAGGCGGGGCACCCTGTGGACCTGGAGGGACCAGAGAAGATGAAGCAGAAATGTCTGCCAGCTGTTCGGCACAGTCCTCAGAATCCGACCTCCGATACCATCGGGACCGGACTTTTCCTCCTTCGCGCCCCGGAAACACCCTCTGTACCCTCTCCTTGTCGACCTGCACTGCCCACTGTGCTGTTCGGCTCTACACCAGCACCTTTAAAAACAGCCAATTCGTGGCTAAAATCCTGGTCATTAAAACGATTGAATGAATATCAGTCATTTGCCAGTTAATCAGACTTCTCATTTAAAGAGATGATGCTCTTCTAGGCTGTATCCCCAACAAAGATTTCACCCCTCCCATGCAAGTCGTGAACTACCATTACTGAACAGGTTCTCCACTCTGTCCTATATTGCTGCTTGGCATTTTAATTTCTTCCTGACCTGTTCTGAAGCTCTTGAGATCAGGTCACCTGAATAAAACTGATGTTCCTTTATTAAAGCGTATTGACTGATTTTGAGACCAGTTATTGTGGGAAAATGGGATTGATTTTTTGGGATACATAACTCCTCGCAAAATTTGATATAGTCGGAGACCGTCTCCGTGATTCCTCCCACTCGTGCACGTATTTTTAAACAAATCCCAGTCCGTGCAGGCGTAACAGTCCTGGAGCCGCCGATAGACTCCTCCGACCAAACCGGAATAATCTTCGTTACTTGAGTTTCCTCAGGACAGGTTGTATGACGGAACCAAATAAACAGTGTAGTGATCAGACGCACCGAGGGAGCTTTGGAGTGATTTGTAGCCCCTTTATGGAACCATAACAAAGATCCAAGCACTTAGTAAGTCTTGTCTCACAAGCACATACTGTAAGTTCCCCAGGGTTCCCGGTTACAGTTATAAAATCACCCATTACGAAGCTAGGAGCGTCCGCCGCTATGCTTGTAGCCGTTGCACTGTGCGGGTGATAGCCCGGACAGCATTGTCCCCATTAGCTTAGGTGAATGTACACCAGTGTGACAAATAAGGGTGAATTCCCTGGTAGAAGAAGGCCTAAGCGAGACAGACAGAAGTCAATGTCGGGGCGCGAGCGCCCCTTATAATAATCTAATTGCTAATAGCAATCTCACAGAAGCCACTGGGTGATGCACCACCACGCATTCAACGCCTTATGCTGAGACTTCAGAAATATGACGTGGACTTTGAGTTTAAGCCAGGAAAACACCTGGTGGTGGCAGATGCGTTGAGCAGGGCCAGCCTGCAGGATTCAAAGAGCGCAACAGAAGAAATGGTGCAAATCCATGTAGACTCTGTCAGAGCACACATGCCTGTGTCAGATTTAAAATGGACAGAGATAGCCAATCAAACGCAAAGGGATGAAACATTGAAACAAGTCATGGGACAGATAAACCTACCAGGCCAGGTTAAACTGTCTAAGCCATACCAACACTTTAAAGGAGAACTGTCAGTGTTGGATGGTGTTCTTCTAAAAGGCACCAGGATTGTCATTCCTAACTCATTAAGACAGCAAATGGTCAGATTAGTGCACGAAGGACATCTAGGAATAGAAAAATGCAAGAGACGTGCACGAGAAGTATTGTATTGGCCGTACATGAACAGAGATATTGAGGCCTACATCCAGCGCTGTGACACATGCCAGCGCCACAGATATCAGCAGCCCAAGGAACCGATGAGGCCACACGACAAGCCGAGGGAACCGTGGAGAAAGGTTGGGATGGATCTTTTTCATCTGAAAGGCAAGGACTACCTGTTAGTCATAGATTATCATTCCAACTACCCAGAATTCACATGTTTGAGTGATACGACTGCTGAGAGAGTTGTGACGCACACAAAAGCGATCTTTGCACGTCATGGGATTCCTGTGACTGTGATAAGTGATAATGGACCACAATTCTCGAGTCAATGTTTTAAGAACTTTGCAGAAATGTACGGGTTTGAACATGTGACTTCGAGTCCTCACTACCCGCAATCCAATGGATTAGCGGGAAAAAGGAGTACAAATAGTGAAACGTATTCTGAAAAAAGCTGCAGAGAATGCAGAGGATCCATACCTTGCTATCCTGAACTACAGAGCATCACCACTTGAGAATGGACTTTCGCCAGCAGGAATGCTCATGAGGAGAAAGCTCAGGACCAGGCTTCCAGCAGCCACATACAGGAAGGAAAAGTATGTGACAACGAGCCCAAACAGGAGACAGATAGGACTGTGTATGACAGAACAACCAAGGCTCTGGGCCCACTCTCACAAGAGGACATTGTGAGGGTGAGATGTGATGGACAGTGGGGACCACTAGCTAAAGTGGTCAAGGAGACAACACCAAGATCATATGAAGTCATTACAGAGTATGGAACACCAATGAGGCGGAACAGAAGACATCTGATCAAAGTGCCTCAGAGAGAACTCATGGACAATGACACAAATGACATGCCAGTCATCTCAGACCAATCCTGTTCTGAGACAGACAAAGACACACCAACTGATGTCACACAGGACACACAGGGTCAAAGACCAAAAAGACTG